>SJYX01013093.1:272937-293244 GCA_006410675.1 Oreotragus oreotragus | reverse complement strand
CGTTTTCTGAATGTGTTGAGCTAAGCCAAGTTTTTCACTCTCCTCTTTCACTTTCATCAAGAGGCTTTTTAGCTCCTCTTCACTTTCTGCCGTAAGGGTGGTGTCATCCGCATATCTGAGGTTATTGATATTTCTCCCGGCAATCTTGATTCCAGCTTGTGTTTCTTCCAGTCCAGCGTTTCTCATGATGTACTCTGCATAGAAGTTAAATAAGCAGGATGACAATATACAGCCTTGACGTACTCCTTTTCCTATTTGGAACCAGTCTGTTGTTCCATGTGCAGTTCTAACTGTTGCTTCCTGACCTGCATACAGATTTCTCAAGAGGCAGGTTAGGTGGTCTGGTATTCATAAGACAAAGCCACAGAATGGTGATGGCAAATGTGGCCACAGTGGCCGCCAGCTCTGGGATCACTGCAGAGTGCTCCACAACAGTGTGGTCATATACATACTTGCAGAGTCAATCGTTGATGCCAAGGTCAAAGTGCATCTCCTCAAAAATGTAGAGCACTGTGATACACTGGGGAGGCTGGTGGGAGTCCAAGGGGTCGAGATGCACCATGGTGTTGACAACACTGAAGAGAATGGCCACTTTTACCCAGTCATACACCAAGTTTGAGAAGGTTAAGCCAGCTGCAGACAGGGGGTCATTCCTGCCCCACTGCCCACTCCAACCCAAGCTTCCCAAAATCCAAGAGAGGTCCCTATTTTTTTTGGCTGCGCTGGGTCTTCCTTGTGGGGAACAGGCTCTTCCTTGCTGCAGGGGGGCTTTCTCTAGTTGTGGCCAGCAGGGCTACTCTCTAGCTGCGGTGTAACAGGTTTTCATTGCAGTAGCTTCTCTTGTTGTGGAACATGGACTCTAAAACTTCCAGAGGAGGCCCCATTTTAACAAACATTGTCATGAATCTTAGTTGTCTTTTTAAGTCTTCCATTAAGTAGCCTCTTTTAGACCACAGACCATTAACTTTTATTTAGTAATTTTTACCAGGAATAAGCATTGTATACCAGAGATGCCTTATAACTTAAATAACTTTGGAGTCATATATAATTTCCATGGATAAGATAGTTGGATAGCATCGTTGACTTAAAGGACACGAGTTTGAGCAAACTCTGGGAGATAGTGAAGGACGGGGAAGCCTGATGTGCTGTAGTCCATGGAGTCACAAATGACTTAGCGACTGAACAACAATGACGACATAATTTATCCATATATAACATNATATAATTTCCATGGATAAGACAGTTGGATAGCATCACTGACTTAAAGGACACGAGTTTGAGCAAACTCTGGGAGATAGTGAAGGACGGGGAAGCCTGATGTGCTGTAGTCCATGGAGTCACAAATGACTTAGCGACTGAACAACAATGACGACATAATTTATCCATATATAACATATAATCTGGGCTTCCTTGATGTCTTAGCAGTAAAGAATTCACCTGTAATGCAGGAGCTGAAGGAGATCTGGGTTCCATCCCTGGGTATGAAAGATACCCTGGAGGAGGGCGTGGCAACCCACCCCAGTATTCTCGCCTGAAAAATCCCTTGGACAGAGTAGACTGGTGGGCTCCAGTCCAAAGGGTCACAAAGAGTTAGACATGACTGAAGCAACTTGGCACTCATGCTACATGATCTTTGCGTGTTTAGTAGAATGTATCCATAAACAAATTTTAAAATATTTTAGATGCTATACAACTTCGCATAAAATTAAACATCCACATTTTCTTTTATATGTATATAAAGTATGCTGCTGCTACTGCTGCTAAGTTGCTTCAGTTGTGTCCAACTCTGTGCAACCCCATAGACGGCAGCCCACCAGGCTCCACCATCCCTGGGATTCTCCAGGCAGGAACACTGGAGTGGGTTGCCATTTCCTTCTCCAATGCATGAAAGTGAAAAGTGAAAGTGAGGTCGCTCACCCATATTGGACTCTTCGCGACCCCATGGACTGCAGCCTACCAGGCTCCTCCGTCCATGGGATTTTCCAGGCAAGAGTACTGGAATGGGTTGCCATTGCCTTCTCAGCATTTTAGTGTATTAGAAGAAATATCATAATAATTTCTGAAAGGATACACGAGAAACTGTCAGCAGAGGTTACCTCTGTAGAGTGGAATGCATGAAGGAAGGGGGGGGTCTTACACCTTTCATTTCATTGTACAATATTTTATATGGTTTGATTTTTTGTTCTCTTTTGGCCTCTCCTTGTGACATGTGGGATCTTATTTCACCAACCAGGGACAGACCAGGAATTGAATCTATACCTCATGCAGTAGAAGCACAGAGTCTTAACCACTGGACCACCAGGGAAGTCCTGAAAGCAGGAATTTTAGGAAATGGTGTCTTTTTAAAAATTATGGCATTAGTGATCAGGTATCCAAAAAATGAAAAGTAACATTTTCTAGTTGTCTTTTTCTACAGTCCACCAAATCTGTACATTAAATTTCTAATACAGTATAGTGAAAACAAACAGAAACATGACTATCTGCTTCTGTACTTAACCGGTAAGTGATTTTAAAGGTAATAAAGGCCTGATCTTCAGTTTTTAATCTGTAAAAGATGAGTGATACTTCCCCTGAGATATGATGTATCAAATAAAATCATTTCAGCAAAGGACCTACCACAGTGCTCAGCACTTAGTATGTGCTATACTCCTTTCATTTCCTTAGTATGTGCACCCCTAGACCTGCAGAACAGATCATTATTCATCCAACCAATACATATTTACCATCTACCTACTGTATGCCAGCAATTATGTTAGATGGTCAAGCTATAAATATAAGATAAAATTCCTACAAAGACTTTTGTAAGAGAGCAAGCTGTTCCAAAAAGAGTATACACAAAAATATTTGTGATGTAAGATGAGGTAGAGAAATAGATGAAGTCTTATAACCACTGGCAGCGTTATAGCCACTTTAGGAGTCTTGACATTATCCCTAAAGCAACATGAAGCCAGTGTTAAGCTGTATTTAATACGGTGAGGTTTATTTCAAAATGGTCATTCTGCCTGTGGCGTAGATAATGAACTAGGACAAAAGTGGATGTGAGTACACTATTGCAAAATAGTGGCAATTGGTCTAGAGTAAAGGCCATGGGAATGGACAGAAGTGAATGGATTTGAGACATACTGAAGTGATGAAAGGGATAGAACTTGGTGAGGAAAGGGAGATGTCAAAGCTAATTCCTAGGTTCCTGGTTACATGACTGGATGGATTCACTGAGGCAAGGATCACTGGAAAAGGGTCAGTTTGTTGTTGCTCTAGGGCAAAGTGAAAGGACAGGGGAGAGAATGAGTTGCTTGGTAGCAACATATTGAGTATGCAGAGGCCTCAGAGACCTCCAAGAGGAGATACTGAAGAGGTGAATATGTGGAGCAGCCTGGGCTGAAAATATAATATTAGTTAAGTCCAAGCTAAAGAGAGAGAGAACCTAGAACTCAGCCTTGTGCCTGTCCATGCGTGCTAAGTCACTTTAGTCGTGTCTGACTCTGTGTGACCCTATGGACTGTAGCCCTCCAGGTTCCTCTGTCCATGGGATTCTCCAAAGAATACTGGAGTGGTTTGCCATTCTCTCCTCCAGGGGATCTTCCCAACCCAGGGATCAAACCCGGATATCCTGCATTGCAGGCAGATTCTTTATTGTCTGCGCCACCAAGGAAGCCCCAGCCTTGAGTATCTGCAATACCTAATGGCCAGTTGGAGAATGATGAGCTGGTAAAGAAGACAGAGGAGTAGCTAGATATATGGTAGAGTCAGGGTAGGGTGGGGGTTGGAAGTGTGTATAGAAGTCAGTGGTAAGGAGTCTTTTAAGAGTAATGTAATATTGGAAATGTTGGGTTTAAAAAGTCCGTGAAGGATCTAAGTCAAAACAGTCTGGAGCTTAAAAATGGTGTTCAGGCTAGAGAGATAAACTTGGAAGTCTAGAGCATTTACGTGGCAACTTAAAGCCATGTTTATTTAGAAAGTATAGTATAATGTGTAAAGATGGTATTCAATCAACAGTAGCGATTATATTATCCACACCCTGGAGAAATAATAACACTGATGGATTTACTTAGTGTTTTTCACTGAGAAGATAACATGAGATATATTCCAACTGCTTCTGTCAGTCAATATTTGGCCTGTCAGGAATATTTATTGAGGGTATTATAGTATCAGTTTCTCTAAAGAGATAGGACATAAAAGAAATAGAGGATATGAGTCTTACTCTGAAGTTTTCACATAGTTGGGGGAACAAAATGTGGACATAGATAATACTAACGAACAGTGTCAGAATCACATTATCAGTGGGCATAAATTAATGAAGTTCAACACCATTCTTCAAGAATGCTGAGGAGGGGAGATGATTCAGAGGTTATGTGTGTTTGGTAGGGTTATTTTTTGTTTTCTTGTTTTCTTTTTTAATTATTTAATTTTGGGGCCAGGCCACTCACAGATTGTAGGATCTTAGTCCCCTGGTCAGGGGTCCAACCCAGGCCCCAGCAGTGAAAGCACAGCGTTCTAACCAGTGGACCACCAGGGAATTCCCTAGTAGGATTGTTCAAGGACAATTTTCTAGGGTTCTTGGTGGCCTAGTGGCTAAGACTCTGTGCTCCCAATATATGGGGCCTATGTTCGTGGCTCAGACGGTAAAGCATCTGCCTGCAATGCGGGAGACCCGGGATCGATTCCTGGGTCGGGAAGTTCCCCTGGAGAAGGAAATGGCAATCCACTCCAGCACTCTTGCCTGGAAAATCCAATGGACGGAGGAGCCTGGTGGGTTACAGTCCATGGGGTCGCAAAGAGGAGCCTGGTGGGTTACAGTCCATGGGGTCGCAAAGAGTCGGACACAACTGAGCGACTTCACTTCATGTTCGATCCCTGATCGGGGAACTAGATCCCACATGATGCAACTAAGCGTTCACATGCCACAACCCAAACAAACAAAGAAAACAAGCCACAAGGAAGATCAAAGATCCTGCATGCCACAGCTAAGATTCAGCTCACGCAAATAAACTGATCAATTAATTTTAAAAAAATAACAATTTTCTAGAGGAACTGAGTTGTCAGTGGATTTTAAATAATAGAAGTCTTCAGATGGTGAAGGCTTTAGCAAGCTTTAAGGCAATGATAGATATTTTTGAAATGCATCTTATATCTAAGAAGAGGGGATGGGAAAGGGACCTACAGTGTCCCTGCTTTGTGTGAGCCTGTGGCAAGCACTTTACATTTTCTGTCATGTCTAAGGTATTGTGACAGTCTGAAGATTACCAAGAAATTAGCCTCATTTGTGCAAACATATAGAATTATATGGGCTTCCCAGGTGGCACCAGTGGTAAAGAAACTGCTTGCCAGTGCAGGAGACATAAAGACTCAGGTTCGATCCCTGGGTCAGGAAGATCCCGTGGAGGAGGGTATGGCAACCCACTCCCATGTTTTTACCTGGAGAATCCGTGGATAGAGGCTATAGTCCATAGGGTTGCAAAGAGTCTGACACAACTGAAATGACTTAGCACTCGCACACAGAATTACATAATTGCAGTCACAGAGTTTAGCTAGTTTAGATAGGACCTCTGAGAGTCATTTCGCTTTACATCCTGAATCACTATGTTGTGGACCAGGAACTAGCACTGGAAATATAGAAAAGGAAGAGAAGTTCTTTAAGAGGTGTACAGTTTAGTAACTGGGGTGGCATGAGTGAGAAGTACCATGACAGATACGGGACTATTGCAGAAGCTGTGTTGAGAGAGCTACGAAGCTCCTAATTCTGCCTTCGTTATTATGTGAGGTTTCACAGACAAGGAGCTTTGTGAGCTGGGTTTTGAGGGATGAAGATAAGTGTGCCAGCCTGGCAAGAATGAGAGTAACATAGAGGAAAGAGAGGAGAGAACAGGAGGGAGAAGGACATTCCAGGCAGACCTGTATCTGTCCCAACTTTTCCATCCCCTCTATTTACAATGCTGGAGAAAGTACATTTGTTTAGAAGAGACTCACCAAATTATCGACAGCTTCAAGTGAATTCTCAGAAGGGAGGAAGAAAACATTTGGAAATAATTCAGACAGGTGGCTTTAATGTGCCTGCTAGGTAGAAGTCACCACGTGTGATGTAATGAGAAACAAGTATCAGAGCAGAGCAAGTCCCAGCATGTCTCAGGTGAAAATGCAAAGAAAGAGATGAGGAACATAGCACATGGCTTCAGGGACTAGAGATAATGGACTGCAGCCACAGAGCAAAACATTCAGGGCTGAAGAGTCAGCTTTGGAAGTTGTCTGGACCAGGAGATCCAAAGTTTGCAATGCCAAGAGGGCTCTGAAGAAGGAAGTATCCAGAGGAAGAAGATGGTGAAGGCATTTTGGTTGGACTTCTAGGAGAAGGACTAGGATGGCCTATAGGTGTCACAAAATTCCAGGGATGAGAAATTTCAAAATGTAGGGTAGGGGCTGCTGCTGCTGCTGCTGCTAAGTCGCTTCAGTCGTGTCCGACTCTGTGCGACCCCATAGATGACAGCCCACTAGGCTCTGCCGTCCCTGGGATTCTCCAGGCAAGAACACTGGAGTGGGTTGCTGTTTCCTTCTCCAATGCATGAAAACGAAAAGTGAAAGTAAAGTCGCTCAGTCGTTCCAACTCTTTGCGATCCCATGGACTGCAGCCTACCAGGCTCCTCTGTCCATGGGATTTTCCAGGCAAGAGTACTGGAGTGGGTTGCCATTGCCTTCTCCGAGATTCGGGGCAGGGGGGATGAAAAAAGGGAATGAAGCTGTGTTGTGAATGTAACTTCAGGAGAGTAGGTCAATGGACTCAGAAACAAATAGCTGTTATAGGAACAGGAAACAGCATGAAATAGAATTTGTCATGGAGAGAAATCGGGCTAAAGATAGATAGGAAGGCAAGACAAAGCAAAAGCATGTCCTAAGTATGATATTCATGGAAGACCGCTAGACAGTAGACAAGAAGGCACTAGTGAAGACCCCGAAGAGACTAAAAGGAAGGGTTCATTAATTTAGCAATGCTCCAATAAAGTAGCATGGAGACTAGGCTGAAGGGCACAAGAAAATGGACGGCCATGTAACAGGGGAAGAAACTTCAGGTAAGAAAGGAAACAGTACTGTTCAGGAAGGGAGGGAGAGGTAATTAAATCGATTGTAGAGCTTCCCTGGAGGAGCAATGGTGAAGAATCTGCCTGCCAATGCCGGGAAGATCCCACATGCTATGGAGCAACTAAGCCCCCATGCCACAACTATCAAGCCTGTGCTTTAGAGCCCAGGAGCCGCAACCACTGAGCTCCTGCACAGCAACTGCTGAAGCTCGCATGCTCTGAGCCTGAGCTCCACAAAAGAAGCCACCATAGTGAGAAGCCCACACATCACAACTAGAGAGCAGCTCCCACTCGCCACAATTGGAGAAAAACCTGCGCAGCAATGAAGGCCCATCACAGCCAAACACATAATTAAAAAGAAATATATGAAAAAGAAATCTGTTGTGGTTATCATTTTGTAACAGATAGAAATATTGAATCACTGTGTTGTGGACCAGAAACTAACAGACTGTTGTAGGTCAATTACACTTCAAAAATAAATAAGCAAACAAAGAAACTCATATAAAAAAAGATCAGATTTGTGGTTATCAGAGGTGGAGAGTGGGGAGAGATGGAATTGGATGAAGATAGTTAAAAGGTACAAAAACTTCCAATTATAAAATAAATAAGCACTAGGGATATAATGTACAACACAATATAATACTGCCATATGTCATATGTAAAATTTAAGAGAGTAAATTGTAAGAGTTTTCATCCCAAGGAAAGAAATTTTCTTTCATTTTGTATCTACATGAAAGTGAAAGTGAAGTCACTCAGTCGTGTCCGACTCTTTGTGATCCCACGGACTGTAGCCCACCCGGCTCCTCCGTCCATGGCATTTTCCAGGTATGGATACTGGAGTGGGTTGCCATTTCCTTCTCCAGGGAATCTTCCTGACCCTGGGATTGAACCTCGGTCTCCCGCATTATAGGCAGACGCTTTACCGTCTGAGCTACCAGGGAAGCACCTCTACATGAGATAAAGCTTATTCACTAAATTTATTGTGGTAAGCATTTCATGATGTATATAAATCAAATTGTTATGTTGCACACCTTAAAGGTATACAGTGCTATATGTCATTTATATCTCAATAAAACTGGAAGAAGTAAAAAAAGAAATCAAGAGCCTCTCTTGACAACCTGGGCTGTGGACAGCTTTGGAGGTTAAGAAAATAAAGGCTTAGAACAGATCTCATGGGAGGAAGAGACTCAAAACCTCCCAAAATAGTGATTGCTAAGGAGAAATAAAGACCTAATGCAGATTTAAGTCTTACGATGTCAAAGCTGGCTAAGGCTCTCACAGAATTCTGCTGTTTGCAAACAGTAGAGAAAATGGATGATGTGGATGTAGAAGTCAAATCAGGATGCTTCCAGGATAGGTTAAATTCTGGAGAGGTTAAGAGGATGAATGAATTAGTGGGTTGGAAAGTTTATCATTAAAGTTGCTGGACAAGGCATAAATGGGGAAACTGGCTGAATTTTGTCATAGAAGTAGAGAAGGAGTTTTTACCAAAACAGTCTGAGCTTGACCACACTCAGATAGTTCTTGATTTGGGATATGTTTATTCTTTAATTAAAAAAAATTTTTTTTGGCCACAACTCGAGGTATGTAGGATCTTTGTTCCCCAACCAAGGATAGAGCCAGTGCCCCCTGTAATAGGAGCTCAGAGTTTTAATTATTGTACTGTCAGGAAAGTCCAAAGGATATGGTTCTTTTAGAAGCTGACTATATTATAAAAGATCTTGTTTCATTATCATAACTAGAATATATCTTCATTCTCTATAGTTATTGTGAAGGTATGTTAATTTTTCCACTTCTTTCCAAAACCAATTCCAAAACCAATTTGGCAAGCCTAAATTTTTTTCTCCCTCAGAATATAAATTTGATTTCATCTACCACCTTCTCAACTGAGGTGTCTTTTGGTTTGACCTACCATGTGTTATATGTACCCTGTTTTCTTGATAATCTTTGATTCAGTTTAGAAACTTGAGTGAGAAAAAGATTTTAGGTCTGCACCTGCCAGTAAACTGACAAGTAAATGCCAATTCCTGTAGACCTGCTCCATGAAAATTCTCTGAGAATTCCCTCGGGGCTTTTCAATTCTAGGTTTTCCTTGCTTTCTTGGACTTCTAGCAGGTTGATAGCATTACATCTTTTTTGATGCTGAGCTATTAGCACAGGTTTATCTTGCCCATCCTCCTCTGCTATTCCAGGACCTCTCTGATTGTAGTTAGTGTCCCACATCACCAAGGGACTATTAACTCTTTCCTAGTTACTATTATATCATTATATCATCTATCAATCCATCCATCCATGCCTGTTCTCCTTATAGAGAATAGTAAGTCTGTCTTTCTCAGTTGTTTGCACAATTTTTACTTTTATGGATGTATAAGAGTTCTCCATCAGCAGTTAGTTCTGCCAAGTTTAAAAAAATTGGCCAATAGAAACCACCCCCCCTTTTTTTTTTTGCCAATAGAGGACATTGCTGAAGTTAATTAGTAAACAGGGCAATTAAGCTGAAATTATAGTTATGTATTTAGGAAGTTACATAAGCAAAGATCCAATACCTACCTTATTTTCACCTCTCTCCTAGAGAGGTTTTTGGAAATAAGACTGGAATTCTTGCTTTGTTATTAAGAATGGGTAAGGATAGTCGGAAATTGCTTAAACATTTATTCTTTGATACTGAGGTCTGGAAAGAATTGCACTTTCTTTTCTTCTCTTTGGGTAGATACCTCATGTTATTGTTTAGTTTGCCACAATTTATCCAACCTTTTAGTTTCTGTTATAATTATCAGACCCCTTTTCTAACAGGTTCAAATGAACCAGATGTTGCTAGGGCTGTGTTTTAAGTCTCAGATACCAAGATGACTTTCATTGTCATCTACATGCTGATGATGTTCAAATTTGCTTTTCCAAGCTAAACCTCTTTTCCAAACTCAAAATTGTCTCAGACTTGGTCATTGGGACCTATCTATCCTGTTTTTTTCGTTTGTTTTTAATGGACTCTTACTCAGTTTCTGATTTTTTAATTGAATTTTATTTTTTGGACATGGCATGTGAAATTTTACTTCCCTGACTAGGGATCAGACTTACATTCCCTGCAGTGGAGTCTTAACCACTGGACCACCAGGGAAGTTCCAGTTTCCAATTTTCTACCATTGTGAAATACAGTGGAATTGTATTGTCACCACGGGTACAAACCACCTTCAGGGCCTTTGCATTTGCTTCTTCCAAAGCATAAAATCTCCCCCAGCTTCCTCCCTAATCTCTTTCAGATCTATTCTATGAGCTGATCTCTGGATTTAAAATTGCGGCTTTCCCCAGGATCCAGTGTCCCCTACCCTCCTTCACCCCCCTCCCACTCTCACCATCGCCATCTGACATACTATATGTATTCTGCTTTCTAGCTTTTATTCTCCTTGCCCCCACTCCATTACTGAATGCAAGCACCGCTAGAGAAGAGGTTTCAGTTTGCTTCCTGCTGTTTCCCCCAAAGTATGGAACTGTGCCTGGCACATAGTATGGACTCAAATAATGTTTAAGAAATGAAAAGAATAAGCATTGCCTTGGACATTTCTCTATATCTTTGTGTGATTTTTCCATCTCAATAGCGTTTTTTTTTTTTTAAATAATTTATTTGGCTGCGACATGTGAGATGTTTGATCTTTGTAGTAGCACAGGGAATCTAGTTCCCTGACCAGGGATCGAACCCTAGCCCCCTGCAATGGGAGCTCAGAGTCTTAGCCACTGGACCAGCAGGGAAGCCCCTCAATACCTTTTTAAGCAAATCATTTCAATTAATTGACAAAAGCCAGGATATTGCTAGTTTATGATATCCCTTCTCCCTTTGTTCTTTAAGAAAATTAAGTTTTGAGTCAAACTCTCCCAACATTCTTTTCATTTTGGTCCTAAGAGATTGTTTCTGACAAGATACTGACAATTAGGCTTTCGGAAACATTAAGAAGAGTGGCATTTTTGCAGCAGTTTTATTTTAAAAACCGTGTTTCTTTCTCCAATCAAAGTATTTATCCGACTGTAGCCCTGAAAATATTGCAGTGGAGCCATTAGTTTGCTCTGCTTGCAAACCTGGAATGTGTGTTCCTCCTGGGTAGGAAGCAAATTGCATTCAACTCTGGATGCCCAGCTCCTACCTCAAGAATAAATTTGAATGAATTAATCAGTGAGAAAGATTGAAAGTTTAGGAATCTTTCTCAAAAGAACAATCTGGTTATGTTTATTAAAGCACGTATAACAAAGAATAAAAATTAGGTGCAGGATAAGGATAGAATGGTGTGGAAGGCAATAATAGTAGTCTTTTCCCTTCCATTGAAATTTGACGTGGGAGGAATGATTTCTATGTTTTCCTTACCACTGTGACTCCATTAAAGATCTAGATTCCCATGTCTGTTTAATAACTGTCTGCTGGAAGAAGCAACAGCCCATCAGACACTTAAGGAGAAATTCGAACACCCCAGTCAGTCTTACTTTTGGTATACTGCCACTGGTTATTCCTCTTAATGATGAAAACTTATTTATGTTTGTGTCTTCTTCATCCAGAAAGTGAATACCGCCAACGTATAAAGGCAAATAAGTAACAAAAATGTTATGATGACCCTTGCAGACATCAAGCTCTGAGTCCGGGGAACACAACCCTTCTCTGGCTTCTCTCTAAGGTGCTGAGGGCAGTTTTCCATTGCTCGTGACCCAAATATTGCTCAGTGGTGGCATCTCTGACCTCGCATCCCCATTAATGTATCTATAAACATTCAATTCAGAGACCTCCAAACTTTTCTCTCAGCCCGACAGTACCTCGTTTAAAAAAAAAAAAAAGGGCATGACAAGAAGATCTTGATATCATTTTCCCTCTCCAATACTCTCCTTTGACCTTAAAAAAAAAAAAAAAGGTTGGGAAAGAAGAGGGCCAAGGGGAGGGGTAAGGGTCCAGAGGGGAGTCCAGCTCCAGTGTGGGGAAATCCAGCTCGCGTTTTGCCTCTCGCTCGGCAGAGCAGGGTCCAGGGAAGGCAGAGCCCCAGCTTCACTCCCTGAGGTCTGTCCTGGGGAGACAGTGCTGCTCCGGGGGGCTGACCTGGCGGGGAGTGGCAGCGCAGCCCGCTCCCGCGCCGCTTTGTGCGCGCAGCCGCTGGGCCCTCTGCTCCCGGGTCTGCCCCCCCGGACGCCCCCCTGCCCCGCCCCAGTCATGCAACCCTACCTGCCTCGGCGCTGTGGACCTTTGGGAAGCAGTCGCCCACCCCGGGGGCTCGGGCCCTGACCCTGCCAGGCAGCCGGTAGGTGTCCTCCCGGGGCCCTCCCGCGCCTCTCGCGCCCGCCGGGGCCCCTGACTCCGAAGTTGTGGGGACGATCGCAAGTTGGAAAGTTTCCCCGAGGGCTGGTGCAGGCTTGGAGCCGGGGGGACGCGCGCAGTCCTCGGAGCCTGAGGGGGCCAGTGGTGAGCTGGGAGAGGGACAGAGGGCAGGGGTCTGGGGAGGCACACGCGGAGGCCGGAGGGGGTTGCGAAGGGCAGGGCACGGCTGGGGCTGGACGGGGGCCGGGGCTCCGCGTCCGCGGGGCCGCGGGGGTCGCAGGGACGGGCCCACTCCCCGCGGCGACCCCCCACCGGAGGGCGCCTGGGGCGCTTTTGTTGCGGGGGGCGAACAATGCCCCCGGCCGGGGGACGCGGCCGCCGGGCCTGAGGCCGGGCTGGGACGCCGGCTGGGGAGCGCCGAGCGCCTCGGGCCGGGGCCCCGGGCTCCGGGGGAGACTGGAGGAGGGGGAGGGCAGCCTGGCCTGGGGAGGGGGGATTCCCCGCCTGTGCCCGTGAGCGATGCCCCTCAGGGCAGAAACGGAGGGCCGAGCGCCTCGGGCTGAGGAGAGCGGAGTTAGGCAAGTTTCGGGTGTGGACTCAAGGGTACCCCCAAAGAAGTTTTCTTCCGCCCCCGTGCTAATGCGGGGCCAGCTCGTCGGGGGAACATCTGGCACTTGCCTTCCCTGAGCTTTTCGGGCAGGAGGCTTCGGGGACGAAAATTTTGGAGTGGAGGTAGCCGGAGAGGCTGGCCAGAGGTTGACCTGGAGTTCTGCGGATCCGGGAGGAAGGGAGTAGGGAATAGAACAGTGTTCTGTCAAAATGGCCTTCTGAAAACCCTTACGGGCGCCGCTCGGTCGCCGAAAGCGCCGGCTCGCCGTCGCATGCCTAGCCCGGAATGCTGGAGCGGGGCCCTAGGGTGGGAGCTGTGCGGAGCCGGGTGCCGGGACACTTGGGCCGGGCCCGGGGGTGCCAGGGACCGCCGCCGCCTCACGTGTCGGCCAGAGACTGGGCTAGCTCTCTCCCTCTCCTCCTCACCCCTCTCCTCTCTTCCTCCCCTCCTCTCACCCACACTCCCAAAGCGATTCAGCTGCTAAGGGCTGTGCGCAGTCTCTACAAAAAGCGGTCGGGAAGTTGCTGGCCCGTCAGTACACCTCCCACTGTGATGGGGAACACAAACTGGGCATTTCTGACCCCATAAAAATTAATGTATCAACAAGAGAATAAATATCACTTGAACTGGGAGTCTTTCCCCAGCTCCAACTCGCCCATTGCTTCTTCCCCTACTCCCCGGCTCCACTCTTGAGCACAACATGAGCTGCATAATACAGTAATGATCAGTGGATAAATACATGTTTGAAAAGTGTTTCAAGACTTTGAGCGAGGCGTCGATTAGGTGCAGTCTAGTGCCGGCGGAGTGCGCCGAGCGCTGCACGCAGACGGGTTAAGGGCGGCGCTACAGGGCAGCAACCTCAGGTCCGCTCTGAACTGAAAAGTGCCCATCCTTTCCACCTCCCCCTCTCCTCAATGTTATAAAGTAAAATGAAAAAATGTCGGCCTCCTTAGGCCTCACTCAGGATGCCAAAATGAGTTTGGAAAATGTGCTTGTGAACCGGTTAGGGCGAGAGCTTTTTAAGACATATTAGGAATTTATGCGTACAATTAAACAAGGCGGGTATGCAGATAAGGAGAGATTTGGGGATTAGTCAGCGTTGTTTCTAAGAACTAAAAGCCTCAGGTAACGTTGATTTTGAGTGAATTTCCTGATTTTACTGGTTTGCGTTGGTTACACAGGTTGAAACCCAAGTGTCTTCACTCCTCAGTTAAGAGATCTTAATTAGCTTGGTTGTCAGTGTATGACAGTGTTTAAAACCATGTTATGGTTTCAATTAAACTTCAGAGTCAAGTATGAGAGTTATTAGTATCCACTGCCCCTATCTCTTTGCAAAGACTAGTAGCTCATATTAAGAACTCCTGGATCACCGCTTCCCATTTAGCCGAGGGTTAACTATGGCTCCCAGATCTGATCTTCTAGAATTGATGGGTTGGAGTTTTGGATCACCTCTGTTCCTGCCCTTTGTTTCTTTTCCTCCTCCAGTCTTCTTTATCTTGTTTGTCCCTCCCCTCCCCCACCTTCTCCTTTTCCTTCCCTCTACTCTTTTAAGTTTCTCTTTTCCCACGCCTCCATCTTTCTAACTTTAGTCTTGTGTTTTGATCCAGTTGTCTTTTTACATTCTAGCTTTATTGCTACGTTTCTTCCCCCTTCCTCTACTTTTGCTTTTTTTTTTTTTTCCCTTTAGACATTTTCTTCCTTCTGCTTTTTCCTCTTCTCAACATGCTTTATGCTTTTCTTGTTATTGGCAGGGTCATTCTCTTTCCATTTTAACTTATCCCTTCCCTTTCTGTGGCTCTTTTGGGCTTTTTTTCCCCCTCGCTCTCTGCAGGGCAGCAAGGGTGTTTTACATATGGAAGGAGCCTTTGACTAAATCTGCTGGCATTCTAGTGAGTTTCCCTCCACAGTCTTTCCATGTGCGGAGAGCTCTCACACTTCCTGTGGTAGAAAACTATCTAGGAACTACAAGCAGCCCGCCTACCTCCTCTTCCTTCAGAACTTAGTTACTGGAGGAAACTAAGTGAAGTGGTGCCCTTTAAAAAGAAATGCTTTTTTTTAAGTCTTGTAATTCTCAGGCAAGGGCAGCAGCCTTTAAATTCTAAGAAGCTGAATGGAGTGATTATGAAATCAGAGTTTCTTTCGAAACTAGCTCTATGTATGCAAATACTCACCACTTTTTTGGCCACTACTGGTGGTGGGAAGGATTGCAGTATAATTTTAAATTGACATGTGGGCTGGATGGTTACATCAGTTCAGCCACTTCCTGCCCCAGGGGACTGGGAAATCCAGAAGGAGGAGGGATGTAGGTGGGAGATTTTTCTATCATAGTACTGTCAATATTGTCCTTTACAGACAACTGATACAGTTTAGGAAGACAGCTTTTCAGTTTCTAGGCAAGGTGATTGCATCAGAAATTATTTTTGCTTCCCCTCACCTCCCTTTTTTAAGGCTCTTTAGGGAAAGACTACTTAGTAAACTCAAATAATACTGAGACAGAAGTCTGATCCTGTTTATTGATCAATTTGGTTAGCTATGTTTAAATTATGTGTGAATAATTAGCAGATACATACATAGGCCCTGGGACCTGATCTAGCCTCTTCTCCACTTTCTCTGTAACCTTTGATTTTCTATTTTGGGCTAGAATCTCTTTTCATGTTTTAAATTATAAGTTGGCCCTTATCTCCTGGGCAGTAATGTTTAGATCTCAGGTACTACTCCAACTCCAGTCCCTTATGTCACAAGGACACTTTAGGGGGGAAAAAATTATTATGGGTTGAGGATCTTGATGCCCTCTGGTGAAAATACTAGTTAACCCAAGTGATGCTTTGCATCCCACAGTTGTTGGAAGTTTTGCTAGTTTGTTTCATTTTGCTTTGCTTTCTCCTCCAGGAACATAGAGCTCACCAGATAGTATCAATTAATTGCATGTAGGCCCCCTCTGGGACCTACTATGTATGTTTGATAACAAGGACATTATTCTTATTTTCTGTTCCAATCATGT
Source organism: Oreotragus oreotragus (assembly GCA_006410675.1). Taxonomy (NCBI): domain Eukaryota; kingdom Metazoa; phylum Chordata; class Mammalia; order Artiodactyla; family Bovidae; genus Oreotragus; species Oreotragus oreotragus. The sequence goes on along the minus strand of SJYX01013093.1, from coordinate 277,279 downwards.
TATCCTGTAGCTACCTCCATGCACTCAGACTCTTGAATATACTTTAGTAGAATAAAACTGATTTTTGAGAAATACTGAAATGTCATTTTTCATCAGAAATGAAAAACGGAAGTGGAATTAGTATTCAATTGTAAATGTATTTTTCTATGACTTAAATGCTCTATAACAAATAAAGCACTCAAAAAAGGAAATAAAGCATTTAATAATGTTTATAAATTAATAAGGAAAATAAGATGTGTAGAAAATTACATATTTAAATATGAATCTATATAATAGAATGGGTTCCCTCTCTCCCCACTCGCCCCCCACCCCCCCAAATTTCAGAAAAAGCTTATTGCCTCTCCTCTCAGAGCTCAGTCCTGGGGATAACTTAGTTTATCACAAAAGGGGTTACATTTCATCAGTGGAGCCAAGTGATAAAATTAAGATCTTGTGGGAGTCCTTATTTTGTTTCTGATGTTTCTTTGGCTGAGTGGTACCCAGTGGTTTCTTTCCTGCAGTTGGGTTTTTAGGGGTCATTGGCCTCTTGCAGAATCTCATAAAAAGGCTGTTACCATTTAAAGAGGCCACATCTTTCCAATCAATGTTGCTCATACCTTTTCCATTTCCTTGACAGGCTCTTTTTCAGGAGATAAGGTTTGAATGGTAAACATTATCTTAATTACAAGTCTGTATTTCTAAAGCACTTTCATTAAAAAATATAAAAGAATATATGAGACAGGGATCAAGTTATAAACTACTTTCAAAAGCAGATCCCATGACACCCTCTGGCATATACAGATTACTTGCCTTGGCATAAAAATTTTAATTTTCATGACTGATTGCAGTACTTAGATTATATGCCCCTAATAATTTTTAGCCATGTAATCCTGATATAAGACATAAAGTATGCTTATACTGATATTGTTGAATTTCTGAATTTCTAGTGAATGGGATGGATTGCTTTTTGTTATCTGAAAATACATCCTTATAAAGATTGCTGACTTTCTGGAGATTAGAATTGGAATGTCTTTGTTTTCTAAAAATGGTGGTGTGAAAACCAGTGGTCTTTGGAGAAAATATCCTACAGCTTTTCATAGCAAAAGAGCTAGTGTAGCCAAACTTTTTTTTTTTTTTTTAAAGAAAAGAGGAAAAGCAGTAAGCTTAAATGCCAAGAATTCAAGTGGATTTGTATTTAGCCTAGTATTTGTATTTAGCACAGATTTATCAAAATGCTATTTTTCTTGTGGTTAATGTTATCACTAATGTCTATTTTAAAAATCTTTCTTAAAGGCTCAATGCTTTGACTCTAAATGTTGTGCTCTGAGATCTTTTATTATAGTGTGTGGCCTACAATGTATTAGGTGAAGACAGAAAAAAAGAATTAGATCTTGTTTTGCAGGATATGGCTGACTGAGGANATTTAGCCTCGTATTTGTATTTAGCACAGATTTATCAAAATGCTATTTTTCTTGTGGTTAATGTTATCACTAATGTCTATTTTAAAAATCTTTCTTAAAGGCTCAATGCTTTGACTCTAAATGTTGTGCTCTGAGATCTTTTATTATAGTGTGTGGCCTACAATGTATTAGGTGAAGACAGAAAAAAAGAATTAGATCTTGTTTTGCAGGATATGGCTGACTGAGGATTAAATTGGTTCTATAATAATGATAACTACTGTTAAATTTATTTTCTCTCTCTCTCTCTCTCTCTCTCTTTTTTTTTTTTATGTTGGCCTGTAGGCAGACTTTTTTTAAAGCTCTCATTTATAAAACTTGTATTATATGCCAGCTCTGTGTTAAGCCTTTACATATATCATCTCATTTTATTCTCGTAGTGACCCAGTAAAGTCAGTACTATTATGCTTTTGTTTCCTCCTATACCCCAAGGCATGTGGAATCTTATTTCCCTGACCAGGAATCAAACCCATGACCCCTGAAAGCGTGCAGTCTTAACCACTGGACCACAAGGAAAGTTCTTATTATGCTTCTTATTCTAATATATGTAAGTAAACCGAGGAATAGAGAGACCAAGGAATTTGTCAGAATCACATGGCTGATAATGTTTCTGATCTAGAAATTGAACCCACATCTATTTTCAAAGTCTTTGTTCTTAACTCAGATATCAAAAGGATGAAACCATTACCACTAGGTTTTCCCCAGAGAAGCCCATTGGTCCCCCCAAACAACCTCATTTCAAACACAGGAAACTTGACTCCTGTTAAATAGTTTGCTGAAGGACACAGCTGGTGATCACAGCTTGAAACTGAGGGTTTTCTAATGCAACACCATCTCTAGCCACAAAACCAAATAGTGTATCCCAGGATTACCTGGATCAAAAAAGTACAACCAAAACAAAACCAAAATCTGAGGATGGTAGAGGACTGTCAAATTTTTACTGTACCAGGTAATAATTTTAAAAGAAAAGAAAAAAAACCTATCTCCACCTTTTCACAAAAAAAAAGGATTTTTATTACTTAAAAAAAATTTTATTTTGGCCATGCACCTTGCAGAATCTTACCTCCCATACTAGGGATGCAACCTCTTCCCTTTGCAATGGAAGTACATAGTCCTAACCACTGGACCACCAGGGAATTCTCTACTTTTTAAATAAATTTTATTTATTTAAGAATGTGAATTTATTTAAGAATTGAAGAATGGGTCTCCATTGCTGTTTGGCTTTTTCTCTAGTGGTAGGAAGAGGGACTACTCTCTAGCTGTGGTGCTGGGAATTCTTGTTGTGGCTTCCCTTGTTGGGGAGCCCAGGCTCTAGGGTAAGCAGGCTTCAGTAGCTGCTCATTGGCTCAGTGGTTGTGGCTCTTGGGTCCTAGATCACAGGCTCAATAGTTGTGGCACACAGGCTTAGCTGCTGCGAGGCATGTGGGATCCTACCAGACCAGGGATCAAACCCCTGTCTCCTGCACTGGCAAGCAGGCTCTCCACCCCTGAGATACCAGGGAAGCACTCTATATATTTAGAAAGGAAATTTTAATGAGAGAAAAAGGAAGACAGTAATTAAATTAATTCAGACTTATGAAAAACTTTACATGCCTTTTTTTACTTCTTTATTTTAAAAACTGAAGTATAGTTGATTTGTGTTTCCCTGGTGGCTTAGATAGGAAAGAATCTGCCTGCAATGCAGGAGACCAGGGTTCAGTCCTTGGGAGGGGGAAGATCCCCTGGAGAAGGAAATGGTAACTCACTCAAGTATTATTGCCTAGAGAATTCCATGGACAGAGGACAGAGGAGCCTGGCAGAGTCGGGACATGACAAAAAGACCAACACTTTCACTTTTTCACTGGTTGATTTACAATGTTGTGTTAGTTTCAGGTGTACTCAGCCATGTCTCTTATACACATCAGATGTGTATAAGAGACAGCCCCATGACAATGCCTTCCTTATACTGAGGAGGTACTCAGATATTTGTGGACCCATGAGTTCTATTTGTAACCTAATCTGGTGATACTAACTCCCTATATTTTATGCTATTTTTGTGTGCATGTATAAAGCTCAAAATTTGTAGATTCTTAATTAAATTTATTTATTTTTATTTATTTTTTAAATTTTATTTTTAAGTGAATATTTTTAATGATAAAAAGTACAGTTTACAAAGAAGATAAACATCGCAAACCACTAGACACCTAACAAGAAAGAAACAAAGATAAATAAAGCTAAGTCAGAAGAAAAACAAGGGAAAATAAATATATGTATAATCATAGTAAAACATATTAACATTTCTCTGAGAATATTTTTATCAAGGGTAGAAAAAATGAGAAGAGTATCTTGAATGATGTCATCAATAATTTAAATATAATAGATTTCTATTTATATCCTACACAAATATAATTAAAATTTTGTATCTCATGTGTTGCTATTAGATGTCCATAGAATCTTTAGAAAAACTGGCAAAAATATAAATATTACTAAATTTCAAAAAGTACAATTCTTTTTTCATGGTTCAGCTATATGTATACACATATTATTTTTGAAGTTATTTTCCATTACAGATTATTATATGATATTGGCTATAGTTCCCTATGCTATACAGTAAATTTTTATTGTTTGCTGCATGTCTATTTTAAATTAGAAATTTAGCATTTTGTTTCTGCTAAGTCAAACAACTGGACTCAAAATGTTATAAATTTTTTAGTTAGGCAAAAATTCATAAGTTTTCTAAAAGGTATATATTATATGTATGAGATATATATATATATATATATATGCACACAAGAGCTTTTCTACTATGCTTGATAAAGGCTTGAAAAAGAATATTAAAAAAAAGAAGAGATGGAGAAATTGGAAAACATAAATGAAGTGAAATGGGAGCTGCTGCTGCTGCTGCTGCTGCTGCTGCTGCTGCTGCT
>SJYX01013093.1:231881-272539 GCA_006410675.1 Oreotragus oreotragus | reverse complement strand
GGACCTTTGTTGATGAAGTAATGTGTCTGCTTTTCAATATGCTGTCTAGGTTGGTCATAACTTTCCTTCCAAGGAGTAAGGGTCTTTTAATTTCATGGCTGCAGTCACCATCTGCAGTGATTTTGGAGCCCAGAAAAATAAAGTCAACCACTGTTTCCACTGCTTCCCCATCTATTTGCCATGAAGTGATGGGACCGGATGCCGTGATCTTAGTTGTCTGAATGTTGAGCTTTAAGCCAACTTTTTCACTCTCCTCTTTCACTTTCATCAAAAAGGTCTTTAGTTCCTCTTCACTTTCTGCCATAAGGGTGGTGTCATCTGCATATCTGAGGTTATTGATATTTCTCCCGGCAATCTTGATTCCAGCTTGTGGTTCCTCCAGTCCAGCGTTTCTCATGATGTACTCTGCATATAAGTTAATTAGCTGGGTGACATCATACAGCCTTGACGTACTCCTTTCCTGATTTGGAACCAGTCGATTGTTCCATGTCCAGTTCTAACTGTTGCTTCCTGAGCTGCATATAGGTTTCTCAAGAGGCAGGTCAGGTGGTCTGGTATTCCCATCACTTTGAAGTCAGAGTCAGACCATTTGAGGAGACAAAAGTGCAACTTGAGGATGATTCTTGGCCAGTCCCCTTTCATTTTCTCCTCTTTTCTGAACTTTCAAACAATAATTGCTTGATTTATTGTTCTTTATTGTTTGTATTATCTCATTTTCTCTTTATTTCCAATTTCCTTGCTTAGATATTCAGCATGAAAATTTTGGGACCCTTGATAGAAGGGCTTTAGAACCGGCAGTCTTTGTTTCTTTGGATTTTTAATATTTATCTACTTATTTGGCTGCACCAGGTCTTAGTTGCAACACGTGGGATCTTTAGTTGTAGCTTTTGAACCCTTAGTTGCAACATGTGGGATCTAGTTCTCTGACTAGGGTTCAAATGTTGGCCCTCTGCATTGACAGTGCAGAGTCTTAGCTACTGGACCACCAAGGAGAACCTAGACCCAGCAGTCTTTGGATTAAGTTGGGTGAAGGAGGAAAGAGGGACATCATTTCTGGGTGTGGACAGTCCCCATGACAATGCCTTCCTTATACTGAGGAGGTACTCAGATATTTGTGGACCCATGAGTTCTATTTGTAACCTAATCTGGTGATACTAACTCCCTATATTTTATGCTATTTTTGTGTGCATGTATAAAGCTCAAAATTTGTAGATTCTTAATTAAATTTATTTATTTTTATTTATTTTTTAAATTTTATTTATTTTTAAGTGAATATTTTTAATGATAAAAAGTACAGTTTACAAAGAAGATAAACATCGCAAACCACTAGACACCTAACAAGAAAGAAACAAAGATAAATAAAGCTAAGTCAGAAGAAAAACAAGGGAAAATAAATATATGTATAATCATAGTAAAACATATTAACATTTCTCTGAGAATATTTTTATCAAGGGTAGAAAAAATGAGAAGAGTATCTTGAATGATGTCATCAATAATTTAAATATAATAGATTTCTATTTATATCCTACACAAATATAATTAAAATTTTGTATCTCATGTGTTGCTATTAGATGTCCATAGAATCTTTAGAAAAACTGGCAAAAATATAAATATTACTAAATTTCAAAAAGTACAATTCTTTTTTCATGGTTCAGCTATATGTATACACATATTATTTTTGAAGTTATTTTCCATTACAGATTATTATATGATATTGGCTATAGTTCCCTATGCTATACAGTAAATTTTTATTGTTTGCTGCATGTCTATTTTAAATTAGAAATTTAGCATTTTGTTTCTGCTAAGTCAAACAACTGGACTCAAAATGTTATAAATTTTTTAGTTAGGCAAAAATTCATAAGTTTTCTAAAAGGTATATATTATATGTATGATATATATATATATATATGCACACAAGAGCTTTTCTACTATGCTTGATAAAGGCTTGAAAAAGAATATTAAAAAAAAGAAGAGATGGAGAAATTGGAAAACATAAATGAAGTGAAATGGGAGCTGCTGCTGCTGCTGCTGCTGCTGCTGCTGCTGCTGCTAAGTCACTTCAGTTGTGTCTGACTCTGCATGACCCCATAGACGGCAGCCCACCAGGCTCCCCTGTCCCTGGGATTCTCCAGGCAAGAACACTGGAGTGGGCTGCCATTGCCTTCTCCAATGCATGAAAGTGAAAAGTGTAAGTGAAGTCGCTCAGTCGTGTCTGACTCTTCACAACCCCATGGACTGCAGCCTACAAGTCTCCTCCATCCATGGGATTTTCCAGGCAAGAGTACTGGAGTGGGGTGCCATTGGAGCACTGAATATGAAATAGAAAAAGTGAAACAAACTAGATAAAAGATACTCATATAGTCAATTTGTTTTTTAAACATGGCTGCTTATTAAAACATATCTGAAAAGTTTAGGTTGTTAATTGAAATTTTATTAATACTATTGGATCTCCAAGGAGTAGATTTTCTTGGATAATGTAAGCTCTTCTTTCTCTGGCTTTAGCAGCTTTACTGTCCAACAGGTAATACCCTGCTTGGGTAGTGATGGGCTGAGAAAAGAGTATAAGAGATAACTTTTGGGGAATTCCCTGGTGGTCCAGTAGTTAGGATTTTGTGCTTTCACTGCTGTGGCCCTGGTTCCTTCCCTCACCAACTGGTTGGGGAACTAAGAGAGAAAGAGGTAACTTTTAAGTATTCACATTTGTAAAGATTAGGTTTGAGCTTTAAACTACTTGTAACTACAATAGTTGTGGCTTTTAATTTAAAGAAACCCCCATGCTTATCTTATTCAAAGAATTTCATTAACTTAATCAATTGTCACAGAAGGGTACTTCAGTATGTTTTGTGTCTATTATACTTTTGTTTTGTAGTAAACATTCTGTTTCTTAATTTTAATTAATAATTGCTAGTGAATATTCCATTTCTTTTTTAAACATTTGTGCTGGGTCTTTGTTGCTATTCACAAGCTCTCTCTAGTTTCAACAAGCAGGGGCTATGCTTCTTGAAGTGCACATTGTCATGGGCTCTAGGCACACAGGCTCAATAGTTGCAGCATATGGATTCTAGATTTTGGGCTCAGTAGTTGTGGTACATGGGATTAGTTGCTCCAAAGCATGTGGAATATTACCAGACTAGGGATCAAACCTGTGTCCCCTGCATTGGCAGCCAGATTCTTATCTACTGTACCACCAGGGAAGTTCCAATGTCCTATTTCAAATGAGAGACTGCATAGAAAAAAGATTCATTGCCAATGTTTTTGTTTTTGTTTTTGTTTTCAGACCAAAACCTCGTGCAACTGAGCACAACCATGGTGCATGCAGATTCTCCTCTGAAGTGAGACTTTCCAAAGGACCAATGACTCTGTCCCTCGTGCCCTTTCAGATTTTCCTACTTCGTAGCTATGTCTCGATCTCGCCACGCAAGACCTTCCAAATTAGTCAGGAGGGAAGATCTAAACAAGAAAAACAACCAGCTGAAGAAGGGATCTAAGCCAGCCAACAAAAATGTGGCGACTGTCAAGACTGTGAGCCCTGGAAAACTGAAGCAATTCGTGCAAGAAAGAGATGTTAAGAAAAAAACAGAACCCAAACTGACTGTGCCAGTCAGAAGCCTTCTGACAAGAGCTGGAGCAGCACGAATGAATTTGGATAGGACCGAGGTTCTTTTTCAGAACCCAGAGTCCTTAACTTGCAATGGGTTTACAATGGCTCTGCGAAGTACCTCTCTTAGCAGACGACTCTCCCAACCCCCAGTGGTCATAGCCAGATCCAAGAAAGTTCCACCACCTAAGAATCTAGGAAAGCAACATGAGTGTGATTATAAGGTACTTACAGGCATGGGAGTAAAGCACTCAGAAAATGATTTAGTCCCAATGCAAGACCCCCCAGTCTCCCCTGATATAGGGAAGCTAATTGGCATACAAAATGCATCTTTCATTAAAGACAAGAGCCAAGAGACAACCCAGTCTTGGTCCCAAGGTGTCGAGGATTCCAAAATAATTTGCTCTACTCCTAGTGACCCTGCAGCAGAGATTCTTTCTGGGTCACTGGAAGGGACATGTGGTGGAGAAGGACTATTCTCTAGAGAGACATTGAATAATATCAGTGATTCCCCTAGAATGTTTGCTCAGGACACTGTCTGTGTTCCTTTGCTCCAAAGAGCAGCCCTCAAGGTTACCTCTGAAGGAAACCCCAGCATTCAGTTAGAAGATTTGGGTTCACGAGTAGAATCTCTTAAGCTGTCTGATTCTTACCTGGATCCCATCAAAAGTGAACATGATTGCTGCCCCACCTCCAGCTTTAATAACATTGTACCTGCATTGGACCTTAGAAACTGTTTGTCTATTGGTGGGTCGATATATCCTACCTCATTAATAAAACTCCTCTTGGCAGGTTCAGAACAAGAAACCCTTGGTGCTAAACTAGATCATCAAGAGGTACTCAAAGCTACCCCAGATCAACAGGAAGTTCCTGATACCACCCCTGTCCTAGGACAGGCGTTTAGTGCTGTCCCACATCAATGGGAAGTTCCTGGTGCTAACCCAGTTCATGGAGAGCTTTTGGGTGAGACTCCAGACCCACCAGAGATTCCTGGTGCTATTCCAGTCCAAGGAGAGGTCTTTGGTGCTATCTTAAATCAACAAGTCCTTGGTATGGGTAGTGGTACTGCCTCAGACCCACCTATCTTTCTTCCTGCCCCTCTTAACCCAGTTGCTACCTGTAATGCTCTCCCAGCATGGCCCAAGCCCCAGGGCACCGTTTCATCTGGGCTTGAGGTCCCGGACACTACGCAGATTTTGCCTTCGGGTTCAAGTCACACTCCTCAACCGTCATCAAACTCAGAGATAATTTTGGTACCTCCTGTAATACCTATGAACAATATAGAAAATGAGAAGAAGGTTCATATAAGCTTTTTGCCAGCTCACACTCAGGGGTTCACATTAGCCCCTGAGAGAGGACTCCAGCCGGCTCCACAGGGCATTGCCCGACTCTCCCTGGTGAGTCCCAGCACATTGGAAGGAGGGAGCTCCCAGGTCAGCGCCACCAGCATGGTTGACATCAACACCACAGTGGTGTCTAGGCCAGTGCCACTTGCTAGTACCTCTTCTCCTTCCTACACAACTCTGCTACCTACCTTGGAAAAGAAGAAGCGAAAGCGATGTGGGGTCTGTGAGCCCTGCCAGCAGAAGACCAATTGTGGTGAATGTACTTACTGTAAGAATAGAAAGAACAGCCATCAGATCTGTAAGAAGAGGAAATGTGAGGAACTGAAAAAGAAGCCATCCGTCATTGTGTCTTTGGAGGTAAGCAAACACCCAAAGGGCTGGGGACACCTGTGAAACTTGGTACGGTGATCTGTGGAGACTATTTTTTAGAAATAATTTTTAAAAATTTTATTCTGTTTTTGTGTGCTGGGTATTTGTGGTTGCAGGCAGGCTTTTTCTAGTTGCAGTGAGCAGGGAATCTAGAGTGTACCTGCTTCAGTAGTTGCAGTGCTTAGCCTTAATTGCTGCATGGCATGTGCAATCTTCCCAGATCAGGGGTCAAACCCTTGTCACCTCCACTGGCAAGTGGATTCTCAACCACTGGACCACCAGGGAAATCCACGTGGAGATAGTTTGATTCAGTATTACATTCTTTTGCTTTGGTAAAATGTTGCTTTAAGTTATCTATAGGAATTTGAGGACCAACCTGAAGCATGTCTTGCACACTGAGTGATACATTAGCTTATTTTTAGAATTTGTCTCAGAAAGCTAGAACATAAAGTTTTTCCATCATAGGTTTTGATGGAGAATAAGGAAATTGTATGAAATGTCTTTTTGGAAAGATCTCACTGTGCCTTATTTTAGTATGTCTTAGTTTGAAAGCTACATTTAAAAAATCTAGGAGTGGAACAAAGTCACTAAATGCCTTGCATCCTGAGGAACCAGAGGAAATAAACTTCTTTTCTTTTGAGAGAATAAAACTGTCTCTATCTTTTATCTTGAAACTTTGCCTTGGAGGTATAACAATAATAGAATTTTTGGTTCAGCTTTTGGCAGGTGATTTCCACTTGCTCTGCATATCTCACAGGATTGTGGTGATTCAATGGTAATCAAAAATTGAAAATGGTTTGTAAAATCCAAAGACATTTTATATACATAAAAACACTCATACTTATTATTACAGTTAACAAAACTAAGGTAGTCAAAGTATTCGTTGACTTAGACTTTGTTTAAAGGAATTTTATGGAGCTTGGTTAATACTCAAACTTGCTTAAATTAAAATACCTGTCAACTATGGTGTTTTATGATTTTTAGAGTACTCACCTGAAGTTTTTTGAGTCTACTATGAATACGAGTAGAGTAGAATAGATTAAAATATTATGAACTTAAATTCAGTCAACCTTTTCTATTTCATTCTGGACTTAAATTATCTGTTCAAAAATGCTGACTTCCTGTTTGACTAAGCCATTATAAACAAGAGACCAGACATTTAAACCCTTGTGTATCAATGAAATTTAAGGTGTTTTGTTTTAAATATTTATTTATTTATTATTTATTTGGCTATGATGGGTCTTAGTTGTGGCACCCAGGGTCTTTAGCTGCAGCAGGTGTCAGGTGAGATCCAGTTCTCTGCCCAGGGATTGAACCCGGTATTGGGAGTGAGGAGTCTTAGCCACCAGACCACCAGGGAAGTCCCACATTTAAGGTGTTTTTCAAATACTTTGTAATTACAAACCTTACTGCAATGAATAATCTTTACTCCTCACTTTACTGCTCACACATGTGGGAGCAGATCAAAATGTGGCCAGTAACTTAATAGCTTATAAACTTATCTCTAAAACACTTAGTAGCAATATTTTTGTAACAGAAAGATCTCACTGGTAAGCTCCAGATTTGTAACATTACCAAATGACGTTGTTGCCAAAGGTACTCTATCTTTAATAGGTGTAAACACATTTGCTCTTTTCTAAACTTGCTCCTCTTCTGGCATTACACATTTGGTTCAATGGTTTACCATCTACATGGTCAACCCAAATGGAAAATTCAGTCATCTTTAATGGCCTTTCTCTCATTCTTCTAGTTATCTCTTGTCTACAAGATATGAGCACTCCGATCTCTCCATGTTCTTTGATCCAGCTGTTGAGGCATTTATCTCTTACTGGGACAATTTCAACTTTCTCTTTATTATTGGCAAGTATTTATGGCACTTCTATTCTGGGATGAGCATACCAGCCAGCTGGGAAGTCAGGATATTGAACAACAAGCTCTCCTTAGGTGCAACTCAAGTTTTCTTTCTTTAATGCTGTTTCTCCTAGATTAATCCAGTTAGTGCTTTTCTGTATATGGGATTCATCTCACCCAAAACAATGGAAAATAGTGCTTTCCAATGATAGGTGAAGCCTAGATTTCTTAGCATGGAATATGAGCTCTCTAAGGTCTTGACATGACTGACCTCTTTTGTCTTGTTTGATGTCGCTTCTTACATTATACTTGAACTTTCAGCTGTATCCAGCTGCTTCTGCTTCCCCAGGTTCACTGTGCATGGTCCTATTTCCATGTTCATGCTCATGGTACATGTTCTTCCTTTTTCCTGCCTGACAAAACCCCACCCCTCCTCTCACCCTTTCCCGTGCAACACCTGTATCTGTGCATGTTCCTCAGGTTTACTTCCACAGAACTTTATTTTTCTTGTGCATTCTAGCCTTGTTACAGTGAGAGGTGCTAAGTATATACTTGTTAATTGAATGCAAAGAATATATTTGTAACTCAAATAATCTGGTTTAGAAATTTAGATGGTGTGTGGTTTATTTCTGTAAACTGGCTCTGGCAAGCAAGTGTGGCCACTGTGGTCGAGGTCTGCCAGGGTGGGAAATACTAGTACTGTTAAGGAATGAATGAATATATTGGCTATTGCTCACACTCTCCTAAGCACCACATTCTTTATTTCTAAAAAACACGAAAAAAACTTTTCAGTTCAGTTCAGTCACTTAGTCATGTCCTACTCTTTGCGACCCCATGGACTGCAGCATGCCAGGCCTCCCTGTCCATCACTAACTCCCAGAGCTTGCTTAAACTCATGTCCATTGACTCAGTGATGCCATCCAACCATCTCATCCTCTATCATCCCGTTCTCCTCCTGCCTTCAATCTTTCCCAGGGTTTTTTCCAGTGAGTCAGTTCTTTGCATCAAGTGGTCCAATATTGGATCTTCAGCTTCAGCATCAGTCCTTCCAGTGAATATTCAGGACTGATTTCCTTTAGGATTGACTGATTTGATTTCCTTGCAGTCTAAGGGATTCTCAAGAATTTTGTCCAATACCACAGTTCAAAAGCATCAATTCTTCAACGCTCAGCTTTCTTTACAGTCCGACTCTTACATCCATACATGACCACCTGAAAAACCATAGCTTTGACTATATGGGCCTTTGTCAGCAAAGTAATGTCTCTGCTTTGTGATATGTGGTCTAGCTTTGTCATAGCTTTTCTTCCAAGGAGAAAATATCTTTTAATTTCATGGCTGTAGGCACCATCTGCAGTGATTTTGGAGCCCAAGAAAAGAAAGTCTGTCATTGTTTCCATTTCCATTGTTTTCCCATCTATTTGCCATGAAGTGATTCGACTGGATGCCATGATCTTAGTTTTTTGAATGCTGAGTTTTAAGCCAACTATTTGCCAATAAAATTGACTTTGGCAGTATCTTCTCACAAATCATTAACAATGCTATTTTGCTTCCACAGTTAAACCTCTATCTTTCCACTCAAATGCTCTTTCCAACTACTGGCATTTAGCAGGTCAGTAACATGAATGGCAGGATGCTTTATGTGACCCACTCAGCAAGCAGTAAGACACCAATAAAGAGAAGATGAGGAACTATAAACCTGAAAATCTATGAAAAAGGTGGCTCTCACTAAAGCTACCAATCACTGAAATCTCATTATTATCCAACCAGTAGTTTCAGCTAACTTCTCAAAACAGATTTTGTATCTCTGCTTCATAAAGAAGCCACCCATGAAAGCACAGCACTCTCTTACCTTGGAATTTAGGCTCCATGTCCGGCTTCGGAGTCATTTATAAGTGATTCACTGCTGCCTCCTCCTTCTCCCCCGACTACCTAGACACCACTAACTCTACATCCTGGGTGGGATTTGCTAGCACCTGCAGACTGCCCAGCACCACAACCCACACAACCACTGGTCCAGCTGAGGGCTGCCCGCCCATGATCTTCATTTTTTTGAATGCTGAGTTTTAAGCCAGCTTTTTCACTCTCCTCTTTCACTTTCATCAAGAGGCTCTTTAGTTCTTCACTTTCTGCCATAAAGATGGTGTCATCTGCGTATCTGAGATCATTGATATTTCCATTGACAATCTTGATTCCAGTTTGTGCTTCATCCAGCCCAGCATCTTACATGATGTACTCTGCATATAAGCAGGGTGACAGTTTACAGCCTTGATGTACTCCTTTCCCGATTTGGAACCAATCCATTGTTCCATGTACGGTTCTGTTGCTTCTTGACCTGCATAAAAAACCTTTACTTTGCATAATTCAGACTTACAGAAATATTGCAGTACTGAGCATTTAGTTTATCTTTCAGGCAAACGATAGCATTTTCTGAAACTGGAGGATGATTGCTTTACAGTGTTGTGTGGTTTCTGCTGTGCATCAACCTGAGTCAGCTATAAATAAGTATGTATTTCCTCCCTCTTGAGCCTCTCTACCACCCACCTGCTATTCCACCCCTCTAGGACATCACCGAGAGCACTGAGCTGAGCCCCCTGTGTTGTACAACAGCTTCCCACTAGCTGCCTGTTTTACACATTTTATTGTTTTTGCATTTTATTGTATCACTTTAATTAAAAAATAATTTTTATCAGAGTATAGTTGATTTAAAATGTGTTAGTTTCTGGTGTAAAGTGAATCAGGTATACATCTATCTACTCTTTTTTTTTTTTTAACTTTTTAAAAATTTAATTAATTTTTTGGCTTGCCCCACACAGCCTGTGAGTTCTCATTTCCCCAAACAGGGATCCAACCGGTGTGTTTTGCAGTGAAAGCACAGGGTCTTAACCACTGGACCACCAGAGAAGTCCTTCCATTCTCTTTTAGATCCTTTTCCCATTTAGGTCATAGAGAGTACTGAAAAGAGTTCCCTGTGCTGTCTCTTTCTGTCTCCTCCATGGTGGTGATTTAGTCGCTAAGTCATGTCTGACTCCTGTGACCCCCTGCCAGGCTCCTCTGTCCATGGGATTCTCTAGGCAAGAATACTGGAGTGGGTTGCCATTTTGTTCTCCAGGGGATCTTCCTGACCCAGGATCAAACCCAGGTCTCCTGTGTGGCAGACAGGTGATTTACCAACTGAGCTATGAGGGAAGCCCTGTCTCTTCCAGATATGTCTTTTCTATATACATAAATAGTTTCTCTGAATTAATTGAGACTAAGTTTTTCATAGACATGATATTCCTTTATCCTGACATATTAGAGAATAGATTTCCTGAAAACAAGTATATTCTCACATATTATTATCAAAATTATGAAATTAACAATGAACCATTGTTATTAACTAACTCACAGACTTTATTTGGCCTATAAGAAAATATCCTTTTGGCCTCTGTTAATTTGTAGTAATTCCTTAGACTTATAAAACAACTTTACTGAGGTATAATTGACATATAATAAACTCCACATATTCAAAGTATACAATTTGATAAGTATGATGTAGATACACTATGTGATCATTACCACAGTCAAAGTCCATCGCTCCCCAAAATTCCTTCATAGTCTCTACGCCCCTACCTGTACCCCTTTTCCTCAGGCAAACATCTTTCCATCATTGTACATTTGTTTGTACTTTCCAGGATTTGATATAAATGGAATAGTATAATACAACAGTTTTGGGGGGAGTTAGAATATTTTTGCAATATTTTATGATATTGCTACTTTTACAAAGTGCAGATTACTTATTTTGTCCCTCACTTTGGGTTTGTCTAATGCTCGTGGCTTCATCTGGATTATGCATTTTTGTTTGAATACCTTCTTATAAAAGGGGCATGATGTCCTTTGTCCCTCTATTTATGATCTTAATTTTTATCACTTGGTTAAAGGTAGTGTCTCCATGGTATAATCAGTATTTTTCACTTTGTATTTAATAAATATCTTGCAGGGACATTGAGGCTTGTAAATATACAGCTATCCCTCAAATTTTCACTCTTCAGTTTTAGTGTTCACTGCTGATTTTTGCCTGATAGTTGTCAAAAGCTGATTCTGTTTCCATCATTTCTTCTAAATCTATTAATTAGCTTTAAACTCCAAGGAAGAGCTTTTTCTTCTTACTTTATTTATATATTTATTTCAGTGTGAACTTGTAGATTTTTGTTATATTCAGTAGATTATACTTCTTTATTATCATTACTTATTTTGATGCTCAAATTTCCTCAAATTTGGCCAGGGAGCAACCTTCAACCATTGTTTGAATAATTATTTTCTGTCACAAAAGTTCCAAGATTTTCTATTTCCCATCCTGCCCCAGATGAAATGACAGTTATCCAAAAAAAAAAAAACTTGGTTCTTTTTGGTAGAGAATGGTAATTAGAAACCAAGATCTTGGTGATGGAAATTATTGGTTACTGAAATGTCAGTGGTGTGTTCAAAAGTTAGACTATGCATTTGTTGAATTAGTGTTTCTTTCACACACACTATCCTCACCCTTCAATGTGGTTATATTGTCCATTTGAAATACAATTTTAATTAATTTATTTCTGTTTGTATCTTATTTCAAAGTTTCTCTATATTAGATGATATTCACATATCATCTCTTGCTTCACATATCATACTCCCATATCATCACTTGCTCTCTCTCGCCAAAATATCACCTTTTTCCAGACAAAGCTGATACTGAAGATGTGTTATGTTGTCCTTATACTGAACTCTCACTCTATGCTAGACCTACTCATCCAACAGTGCATGGAGAGGCACAGGAGAAAATAGAGAACACTTCTCTGAGCGAAGTTCATTCTGACAGAGCAAGGAACAGTTGTACACTCTTGTTTATGGTCACCTTTTCTTAATGCTATGTTAATGAGACTCATCAATAGTCTTGCTTATAGTTATTCATCCTCATTGTAGTGTTGTTTTCCAGTGCATGTATATATCTCAATACAGAAAATTCTATTGTTAATATCTATTAATAGATAATATTAACAATATCTATTCTATTTTGTCATATTGCCTATCCATTCTATTGTTAATGCACAGTGGAATGTTACAGTATAGAACTGAACAGAAGAGCAAACATTGTAGAGTGCTACTGTGGACATTTTTATGAAAGCCTTTTGGGGAATATATGCATGCATTCTATTGGCTATATTCCTAGGAGTGGAATTGCTTTGTCATAAAACATTCATATGTTTAACTTTCATCAGTACTACCAAACTGCTGTGGTTGATCCAATTAAGACTCTTTATAGTAGTGTATGAGAGTCCCATTTGCTCCCTATCGAACAGTTGGTATTTTCTCTCTTATTTTGTTTTAATAATTTCATTGGCTATTAGGTGGCATCACTACGTTGCATTTCCTTGATGACTAATGAGATCAAGCGCTCTCTCTCTCTCTTTTTTTTCCTCACTATGCAGTTTGCAGGACCTTCGTTCCCTGACCCTACCGCCTGCAGTGGAAACATGGAGTCTTAACACTGAAACGCCACGGAAGTCCTGCTTTTATTCACTTTTAAATTGGCTTTTTACTACTAATTCATTAGTTTATTATATTTTGTTGAAACAAATTCCTTGTTGAATGAATAATTGCAGAGATGTTTATCTGTTTTATGACAACGTTTCACTTAATTGTGCTTCTTGTTTTTTGGCCACACTTCAAGACTTGCAGGATCTTAGTTCCCCAACCAGGGATACAACCCAGGCCTCCCAGTCAAAGCCCAGAGTCTTAACCATTGGACCACAGGGAACTCCCTGTGCTTTTTAATGAACAGAAATTCTTTTCTTTTTTTCTAAAAACTATTTATATAGTTGCTTGCACCAGGTCTTAGGTCCAGCATATGGATTCTAGCTCCCTATTGTTTAGTTGCTCAATCATGTCCAACTCTTTGCAACCCCATGGACCACAGCATGCCAGGCTTCCCTGTCTTTCACCATCTCCTGGAGCTTGCTCAAACTCGTGTCCATTAACTTGGTGATGCCATTCTCATTCTCTGTCTTTCCCTTCTCCTGCCTTCAAACTTTCCCATCATCAGGGTCTTTTCTAATGAGTCAGTTCTTTGCATCAAGTGGCCAAAGTATTGGAGCTTCCATTTCAGCATCAGGCCTTCCAATGAATATTTAGGATTGATATCTGTTATGATTGACTAGTTTGATCTGTTTGCTAGTTCTCTGATGGGGGATCAAACCTGGGCCCCCTACATTCAGAGCTTGGAGACTTAGCCCCTGGGCCACCAGGGAAGTCTCAAATGAACAGAAATTCTTATCTTTAATGTAGTCCAGTTTACCACTCTTCTTTATGGTAACTTTTTAATAACTTTTAATTTCCTGTTTAAGAAAATTTTGTCTATTTTTTGCAAATTCCAAGGTCATGAAGTTGTTCTCTTTCGTTTTCTTCTTTAAAAGCTACTTTTTAAAACCATTTACATTAAGCTTTATGAAGATATGAAATTGACTTTTGCATATTGTGTAGGAGATAGGAGTCAAGATTCATTCTTCTTCTGGGTATCTACTTGACCAGCACCATTACTGAAATGACTGTACTTTCCTCACTATAGCATCAACTTTCTCATAAATCAGGTGATTGATTAGTTCTGAATCTGTTTATAGACTGTTTTCATCGGCCTTTTTTTCTATCTTTGTATCTAAGCTTGCATCATTATTAGGTTTTACCGCTAGTCTTGCTGACTGGTAATATAAGTCCTTCAGTATTTTTTTCTTAATATTTATTTAGGCTATTTTGTTGAAGTTCTTTCATGACTTTTTTTTCTTTTTTGGGGACTGGGCATGCTTGGCTTGTCAGATCTCAGTTCCCAGACCAGAAATTCAACCTGCCCTCAGTTCAGTTCTAATCACTGGAGCATCAGGGAATACCCAAATTTTTGAATCCACTTGTAAATTTCCACCAAAAGACATGCTGAAATTTTTATTGTGTTTTTGTTAAATCTATGTATCAATTTGGAGAGACTGACATTTGTTACAATATTGAATCTTCCAGTTCATGACCATAGTATATTTATGTCTTACTTTATTTCAATATTTTATAGTTTCTAATATAAAGCTATTTAATTTGTTTTATTTTTAGCCATTTGATGCCAGACTTTTGATACTTTAGATGCTTATCAATGATTGAAGCCCATTTACTTTGATAACCAAGAATATTTTTAAGCAAATATATTTCATATGTTTGTTTGTTCCTCATATCAGAATTATTTTACTTACTATTGAGGGTTGGAGTGAGAGAGAGAAAATACATTTATAGTTTTAAAATCTTTTTTTTTTTTAGTTTTAAAATCTTAATATCATTATTAATGCTTATATGAAATAAATATACATTTTAAAAACAGAATTATTTTTTCTTCTAAAATATACTTAGCCCCTAAAGGTATATGCCAGTTCTCAAGACATTAACTAATAATGTCTGGGAGAAATAAAAGCAATTTTTATTTACTTTTTTTTAATCAGAAATTGCATTTTTGCCTCACAGTGATTTATTTTAATTGTACAACAAGGTGACTAGATAGTCTTCCCAGTGATATCTTTGGCCAAGAGATAAAGTGTTATTCTTCTACTTAATTTTGTTCAGTTCTCCATATTAAGAAATACAAATAATTAAAACCACTAACTTTGTAACTCATAGTTATCTAGGAATTTGCCCTTGCCTACGTATTCCTTATATGTTTTTATGATTTAGCATATTGACACATATGCACTATTCTATTTATTGAATAGTGAAAGAAGTTTACACGTAGCGAGGGTGCTTTTTAGTATCAGACCTTTATTGTTCAGTTGCTAAGTTGTGTCTGAAGCTTTGTGACTCCATGGACTGCAGCATGCCAGGCTTCTGTCCTTCACTGTCTTATGGAGTTCACTCGAATTCATGTCTGTTGAGTTGGTGATGTTATCTCAACCTTTGTTGCCCTCTTCTCCTCCTATCCTCAGTTTTTCCCAGTATCAGGGTCTTTTCCAATGAGTCTGCTCTTCCCATCAGGTTGCCAAAGTACTGGATCATCAGCTTCAGCATCAGTCCTTCCAGTGAATATTCAGGGTTGATGTCCTTTAGGATTGACTGGTTTGATCTTGCTGTCCAAAGGACTCTTAAGAGTCTTCTCCAGCACCACAATTTGAAAGCATTAATTCTTCTGCACTCAGCCTTCTTTATGGTCCAGCTCTCATATCCATATGTGACTACTGGAAAAATCATAGCTTTGGCTATACGGACCTTTGTCAGCAAAGTAATGTCTCTGCTTTTTAATATGCTGTCTAGGTTGGTCATAACTTTTCCCCCAAGGAGCAAGCAACTTTTAATTTCATGGCTGCAGTTACCACCCACAGTGACTTTGGAGCCCAAGAAAAGAAAATCTGTCACTATTTGCCAAATTCATCTATTTGCCATGAAGTGATGGGACTGTATGCTGTGATCTTCCTTTTTTGAATGTTGAGTTTTAAGCCAGCTTTTTCACTCTCCTCTTTCACTTTCATCAAGAGGCTCTTTAGTTCTTCACTTTCTGCCATAAGGATGGTCTCATCGGCATATCTGAGGTTATTGATATTTCTCCTGGCAATCTTGATTCCACCTTGTGCTTCATTCAGCCAGTCTTTTGCATGATGTACTCTGCATAGAAGTTAGATAAGCAGGGTGACAATATACAGCTTTAACGTACTCTTTTCCCAACTTTGTACCAGTCCATTGTTCAATGTCTGGTTCTAACCATTGCTTCTTGACCCGCAAACAGGTTTCTCAGGAGATAGGTAAGGTGGTCTTGTATTACCATCTCTCTAAGAATTTTACATAGTTTGTTGTGATCCACAGTCAAAGGCTTTAGTGTAGTCAATGAAGCAGAGATAGATGTTTTTCTGGAATTCATTTGCTTTCTCTTTGATCCAGTGGATGGCGGCAATTTAACCTCTGGTTCCTGCCTTTTGTAAATCCAGCTTGAACATCTGGAATTTCTCAGTTCACGTACTGCTGAAGCCTCGCTTGAAGGATTTTGAGCATTACCTTCCTAGCATGTGAAATGAGCAGATTTGTATGGTAGTTTGAACATTCTTTGGCATTGCCTTTCTTTGGGATCGGAATGAAAACTGACCTTTTAATTACATGAATTGAATAATTGAATGACTAAGCACTTTGTGAATTGGTTGCCAAGGTGAAATAGTCTCAATATTTATTCCAGCTTTTTTTGTGTGTGTGGTTTTGTGTGTGTGTTTGTGTGTGTGCATGGTTGTTGTTTTTTTTGCCAAACCAGGCAGCTTGTGAGATCTTAGTTCCCAGACCAGGGATTGAACCCTGGCTAACATGGTGAAAGCTCTACGTTTTAACCACTGGACTGCCAGGAAATTCCCTACTCCAGTTAATATTGATTCCCCTCCCCCAAATATTAAAGGGTTATTCTATACTTGGTTAGATTAATAGCTACTAGATAACACCATCAATGTGCTATTTGTTACCATGCTACCTTCCTAGCTAATAGAAAGTGCACCTAGAAAAATAGCAATACTTATATAGGTTGTAATTGAAAGGCTAAAAGTTAAAAGTATTATATGATACAAATGGAAAGTGTAAGTGCTCCCTATCCAGTGGATAGTGTGCTAACAGTCGGTTCTGGAGATGTCTTCGGAACTGGTTGACATACTTGTTTGATTTTATTTTCTCCATGTTAGTGGGAGTGAAGTGGGACAAGCCTCTCCTGGCCACGGCTTTTCTTACTGTTTTCAAACAGCCGGATTTCATTTTGGCATGTGTTATATATGGCATATGGAACAAATTTTTGCTACCAAGTTTTGCAATTGAGGGCAGATGTTATATGTCCTTAAATATGCCTTTAAGGAATCTCTTTGGATCACTGCTGAGTCTTCAGTAGCATACCTCACCACAGAGCTGACCATAGGAAAAAGAGCCTTTGGAGTCTAGGAACCTTGCATGTTTAGAACACATAAACTGAATCACTCTGCTGTACACCAGAAACTAATGCTACATTGTGTATCAAGTATACTTTAATGGAAAAAATAAAGCCTGTCAACAAAACCATGCTGATCTTGACTGATTCTGATCAGTGTATGCTAATTTCTGGAATCTTGTCAATATGGTTCAAATCTTACCTTGCCATTTTGTGTAGACCATCTTACCCAGAAAAAAAAAAAAAAAAGTGAAAGTGACTTAACACCTTCATCTAATATCCATAGTATCCAAGTTATACTATCACTAGTGAGCGTTGTAGTTTGGTATGTTTATTTTGCTATAGAGCTTGTCTCCCCAGCTCTTTCTGGTTAGCTTCCTGATTTTTTTTTTTTTAATTGTTCCAGATTATTGTTTCAAGAGTTGATTTTTTTCAAAGCTTCAAAAGTCATTCTCTTTATAAAGCAGGCTGTCATTGTGATACTATAATGGATGTGGCACAAGTAAATCACTTCAGTCATGTCCAACTCTTCACGACCCCATGAATTGTAGCCTGCCAGGCTCCTTTGTCCATGGATTCTCCAGGCAAGAATACTAGAGTGGATTGCTCTGCACTCCTCCACGGAATCTTCCAGATGCAAGGATTGAACTATCATCTCTTCTATCTCCTGTATTGGCAGATGGGTTCTTTACCACTAAGTGACACCTGGGAACCAAATATTTTTGCATTAATCTCATATTAAAATAAAACACAACCAACAAATGAATCAAATTAATCTAAGCAATTCAAATCATTACCTTGATAATGAGACTAGGTGCTCAAGTCATGATTATCCAGAAAGTCTATGCTAATTAACATCAGCTCATGTCTGCAACAAGAGTAAGCAACAAGAGAAATCTTGTTCCTTTTCTGATTTATTTATGTCCCACTAAAACTGATTGTGAGAGTTAGACTGTGAAGAAAGCTGAGTGCTGAAGAATTGATGCTTTTGAACTGTGGTGTTGGAGAAGACTCTTGTGAGTCCCTTGGACTGCAAGGAAATCCAACCAGTCCATTCTGAAAGAGATCAGTCCTGGGTATTCATTGGAAGGACTGATGCTGAAGCTGAAACTCCAATACTTTGGCCACTTCATGCAAAGAGTTGACTCATTGGAAAAGACCCTGATGCTGGGAGGGATTGAGGGCAAGAGGGAAAAGGGACAACAGAGGATGAGATGGCTGGATGGCATCACCAACTTGATGGACATGAGTTTGAGTAAACTCTGGGAGTTGGTGATGGACAGGGAGGCCTGGCATGCTGCAGTTCATGGGATCGCAAAGAGTCGGACATGACTGAGCGACTGAACTGAACACTGATTGAACCCAGATCTCCCACAATGCTGATGGTTTCATTACCATCTGAGCCATCAGGGAAGCCCAAGAATACTGGAGTGGGATCTTTCTGACCCAGGAATCGAACTGGGATCTCCTGCATTGCAGGAGGATTCTTTACCAGCTTAGCTACCAGGGAAGCTTTAAAAAGAAGGGGAATCCCACAGTGCTGATGGTTTCATTACCATCTGAGCCATCAGGGAAGCCCAAGAATACTGGAGTGGGATCTTTCTGACCCAGGAATCGAACTGGGATCTCCTGCATTGCAGGAGGATTCTTTACCAGCTTAGCTACCAGGGAAGCTTTAAAAAGAAGGGGATCATGAGAAAGCAATGATTAGAGGTGAGATGTTTACTTCTAAAGCCAAAGCCCAGGCTAGGGAAGGTGCCAGCACATAATAGGTGCTCAACAAATGTTTGTTGAACAAATGACTCACTGAATGAATGAAATCTCATAAGAAAATGTAAGATTCAGCCTATGTCACATACTAGTGTATCTTTAAAAAAAAGTGCACTGTAAACCATCATATTCCATATATCCTTAATATATCATCTTAGCAACTAGTACATCAAAAATTTTGGGGTTTATCCTATATATGTCATTTTCAAGTACCAAAGATATTAGGATCATGACATATCTATAATAGAAATTTAAGAAGAAGACTTGAGAAAAATGTTTTTAGGAAGGTAAACAGTGCTTTAAAAATATGTTTAAAAAAAAAGCAGTTGCTGGTGTTGTTTAAAATTACAGCCATGTCCATTTGCAGTTTGAGTTATACTAAGATGTGAAGTTTAGACAACTTAAAATTCTAAAGGGAAAAAGACCATGAAAACTCAAAATTACACTTTTCTACTTGTAAATGGAATTTCGGAAAACAATTCTAGACAGATACATACCTACCAAACCAAATGTTGGAACCATTTACCTCTGAGGATTGGATTTTTTAGATGTAGGAGGGATGTATTAAAACATATATGTGTGACTTTAAATTTTTGAATAAATTTTTCTAAAATGGTTTGAGTTTCTACATAAAGAACTTATGTTTTATTTAAAAAGTAATAAAACATACTAATTCAAAGTGATGTAATTTGCATTTAGAAAGTTTAGAAGAGGTAGTACAGTGGTTAGAACTAATGCTTTCACTGCAAAGGGAACAGTTTCAATCTCTGTTTCTGGGAACTAAGATCCTGCAGGCCATTCAGCAAAAACGAAAGAAAAAAGAAACAAATATGAAAAGATAAACTTTAATTTTATTATCTAGAGGCAACCGCTATGAGTATATAGTATTTTTTCTACATTTGAAAAATACCATTGTTTAAAATTTTTTTTCTATTTGTTTCACTGGAAAGGAAAGATGATGCTCAGTTTGAAATGTTAAAGGTATATAAATTGCTTTGTTACATTAAAGCTAAAAGTGTGCACACACACACACACACACAAATAAATAATATCGTTAAAGTTGATTGGGGCAAAATTTTTTCTCTTTTTTATTTTTACTTGGTATATCATCAGCATTTCCTTTGTAAGTAAAAATCTGTAAAGGTTTTAAAAAATATGTATATAATATTCCTTTAGGATAATGAACCCACTAAATCATTTTTCATTACTGAATGAATTATTTTATATTTAGTGAATTTTTTAATCTGTATAAATCTTGGTTCCCATTTCAGATTGTGTTTTGACACTGGAATCTACTAATCCTTTACATCAAGCTAGAAGTATTAGTGTAACTGAAATTTTGGTATTTTGCTAATAACTTATGATTTATTATTGCCTAAATAGGGAAGCCTATTGGGGCTTCCCTGGAGGCCCAGGTGGTAAAGAATCTGCTTGCAATGTGGGAGACCCGGGTTCAGTCTGCGAGTTGGGAAGATCCCCTGGAGAAGGAAATGGCAACCCATTCCAATATTCTTGCTGATGAATCCCAAGGACAGAGGAGCATTTCAAGCTGAAGTACATGGGGTCACAAGAGTCTGACACAGCTGAGTGACTAACATACACACACAACAGTTTCTTAAACCTTTATCACCTTTGGAAACCTGAAATTTGTAGTACAGGTTTTTGTTTGTTTTTGGAAAATCAAGTGCATTTCCTTCTCAAAAGATGAGAAACTAAAGTTTCTGTTACATTCTTTTTGGTAAACACATCTTCATGCCCTCTCAAAGATGGAGCCTGAGCCAGCATTTCAGCATACCTCCTAACTAACGAGTGGATACTAGCCAGATCAGATTAGGTAGCTGGTGTATTTTTAGCTACTATGGAAAAAACAGAATTTTAAAATTTATTATTATATTAGTGCTTTAGTCCTGCTAAACTTTCCACATATTTTTGGTTGCTAGACAAGAATTCCTAAGATTAATTTGATCCTAATTTCAATGATCCCAACACTTGTCTTTCATATAATGTTTCAAAAATGATAAAGTTAGAACTACAGCAGAGGTTTTTAATCTGGATGGACTTCAGTGCTCTGTGATGCCATCCCCTCAAAATTATATGCTTTCTATGCATTTTTCTGGAAAGATGATCTTTAACTTTCATTAGATTTCACAGAAATGTAAATCATGTTTCCTACCCTCCAAAATAAAAACAAGAGAATCAGACTAAGCCTTTAAGGCTTGGAAGGAATTAAATTGACAACTGTTACTATAATTAAATTATACTAAGAGTTCTGATGTTCCTCCATTGTGAAAATGGATCTATTTGTAACATTGTGAGAGTCAGACCTGTGAAGCAAGGACATCCTGAGGAGCAGCGCTGAGGTCTACAAAGGGTCTGGAAGAGTCCCTGCTACATATGGATGCTTAAACATGGTGGTTATTGTTTTATCCTTCTGGAGATTTGCCTATCCATTTCATTACTTTCACCCATTTCCCTCTTGCTATTTGACTCTGGTTTTTTAGAGGAAAGTAGCTAAAGTCTGCAGAAGTAGCCAGTACATGCCATTTCACAGTATATGCAAATGCATTTTTCCTGCTAGAGGATTAAGATGCATTATGAATGAATTGATTTCACCATTCCCATGTGATATGGAATTATAGTTGTGGTTTTCGGCGAGACAATGATGCCACAGTTATTTTCTTGTCCTTGCATAATGAAAGGGTTTTGGTGTTTCTGCTGTATTCTAGACATTCACACTACACAGCTTATTTTCATATCATATTTCATATGGGACACCATTTTGTGGTGAGTTTTCTGCTAAAGTGCAAAAGTAGGATCAAGGCAGGAGAAAGTAGGAGGTTAAGACAGTGGAAGCCCGCAGTTGATTCAAGTCATGGACTTTTTTTTATTTTTCTGGAGTATAGTTGCTTTACAATGCTATGGCAATTGAATAGAGTTCCCTGGGACACACAGTAGGTTCTCTTTACTTATCTGTTTTATACATAGTAGTGCATATCGGTTTGAATCTCTCAATTCGCCCTCCCCACTCCCCGACTCCTTTCCCCCACTTGGTGTCTATATGTTTTTCTCTATGTCTGTCTTTATTTCTGTTCTGCAAATAAGGTCTTCTATACCATTTTTCTGCAAGGAGATCCAACCAGTCCATTCTGAAGGAGATCAGCCCTGGGATTTCTTTGGAAGGAATGATTCTAAAGCTGATACTCCAGTACTTTGGCCACCTCATGCTAAGAGTTGACTCATTGGAAAAGACTNTCTGGAAGAGTCCCTGCTACATATGGATGCTTAAACATGGTGGTTATTGTTTTATCCTTCTGGAGATTTGCCTATCCATTTCATTACTTTCACCCATTTCCCTCTTGCTATTTGACTCTGGTTTTTTAGAGGAAAGTAGCTAAAGTCTGCAGAAGTAGCCAGTACATGCCATTTCACAGTATATGCAAATGCATTTTTCCTGCTAGAGGATTAAGATGCATTATGAATGAATTGATTTCACCATTCCCATGTGATATGGAATTATAGTTGTGGTTTTTGGCGAGACAATGATGCCACAGTTATTTTCTTGTCCTTGCATAATGAAAGGGTTTTGGTGTTTCTGCTGTATTCTAGACATTCACACTACACAGCTTATTTTCATATCATATTTCATATGGGACACCATTTTGTGGTGAGTTTTCTGCTAAAGTGCAAAAGTAGGATCAAGGCAGGAGAAAGTAGGAGGTTAAGACAGTGGAAGCCCGCAGTTGATTCAAGTCATGGACTTTTTTTTATTTTTCTGGAGTATAGTTGCTTTACAATGCTATGGCAATTGAATAGAGTTCCCTGGGACACACAGTAGGTTCTCTTTACTTATCTGTTTTATACATAGTAGTGCATATCGGTTTGAATCTCTCAATTCGCCCTCCCCACTCCCCGACTCCTTTCCCCCACTTGGTGTCTATATGTTTTTCTCTATGTCTGTCTTTATTTCTGTTCTGCAAATAAGGTCTTCTATACCATTTTTCTGCAAGGAGATCCAACCAGTCCATTCTGAAGGAGATCAGCCCTGGGATTTCTTTGGAAGGAATGATTCTAAAGCTGATACTCCAGTACTTTGGCCACCTCATGCTAAGAGTTGACTCATTGGAAAAGACTCTGATGCTGGGAGGGATTGGGGGCAGGAGGAGAAGAGGACGACAGAGGATGAGATGGCTGAATGGCATCACTGACTTGATGGACACGAGTCTGAGTGAACTCCGGGAGTTGGTGATGGACAGGGAGGCCTGGCGTGCTGCAGTTCATGGGGTCGCAAAGAGTCGGACACGACTGAGCGACTGAACCAAACTGAACTGAAACCATTTTTCTAGTTTCCACATATATACGTGAATATGTATTTGTTTTTCTCTTTCTGACTCACTACATTCTGTGTGACACTCTCTAGGTCCACCCACATGACACCATTTTGTCCCTTTTTATAGCTGAGTAATACTCCCTTATACATATGTACCATATCTTCTTTACCCCTTCCTCTATTGATGGACAGTTAGGTTGCTTCATGCAAGCCATAAACTTTTGGAGACAGCTCATCCAGTTTAGGTTTAGACAGAAAAGTGTGTGTGTGTTTGTGTGTGTGAATTTCCTCTGTTCTTGACAGAGTAAGTACCTTGTTTAGGAGTTGATACAGAATTGGAGGGAGATTGGTCTACTAGGCAACATAAAATTAAATTACATTCTTTATTCACCTAATTTCATTTTCTAGGGACATTTCTGGTGTTATATATATATATATTTAAATGCATATTATATTTATATAATATTTTGTGTTTTTTATCTATTTTTGGTCACATGACTTTCAAGATCTTAGTGCCCTCTACCATGGAACTTTGGTTTCCTAACCACTGGACCACCAAGGAATTCCTGATCTTTAGTATATTTACAAGATTGTGCAACCGTTACCACAATCTACTTCTTGAATGTGTTCATCACCCCGAAAAAGAAACCCAGTATAATTCAGCAATGACTCTTCATTTTCCCCTCTCTCAGCTCCTGGTAACCACTAATCTGCTTTTTGTCTTTATGAATTTGTCTATTCTGGGTATTTCATATAAATGGAATCATACAATATTTGGTCTTTTGTATCTGGCTTCTTTCCCTTTAGCCTAATGTTTTCGAGTTTTGTCCTTGTCATTGCATTTATCAGCACTTTCATGACTGAATATTTTTTCATTGCATGAATAAGCCACATTTTGTATAAGCATCCATCAGTTGATGGACTTCTGGGTTGTTTCTACTTTTTAGCTATTATAAATACTGCATTTACGAACAAATGTGTACAGGTTTTTGTATGAAAATATTTTTCACACAAAAATATGTGTGGAAAGGCTAGGGAAATCTCTGAATTGAAGAGGGTAGGGATCTCTCTGGAGCTGTGTATATTCTGAGGAGTGTAACTGCTGGGTCCTATGACAACTCTTTTTTTTTAAAATATAAATTTATTTTAATTGGAGGCTAATTACTTTATAATATTGTATTGGTTTTGCCATACATCAACATGAATCTGCCACGGGTGTACACGTGTTCCCCATCCTGAACTCCCCTCCCAAATCCCTCCCTGTACCATCCTTCTGGGTCATCCCAGTGCACCAGCCCTGAGCATCCTGCTTCATGCATCAAACCAGGACTGGTGATTCATTTCATATATGATATTATACATGTTTCAATGCCGTTCTCCCGAATCATCCCACCCTCTCCCTCTCTCACAGAGTCCAAAAGACTGTTCTATACATCTGTGTCTCTTTTGCCTATGGCAACTCTTTGTTGCCAAACTGTTTTTCAAAGCAACCATATCATTTTAGATTCAACCAGCAATGTATAAGGGGCTAATTTTTCTACATCCTCATCAAAGCTTATTATCTGACTTTTGTTATTGCCTTCCTAGTGGGTGTGAAGTGATACTCCAGGATGGTTTTTGTTTGCATTTCTCTCATTAATGATGTCAAGCATCCTTTCATGTGTTTATTGACCACTTGTGTATCTTTGGAGAAGTGTCTATTTCAAGTCTGTCCATTTGGGTTGCTACAACAAAATGCTGCAGCCTGGGTGGCTTATAGGAGAGGGCAATGGCATCCCACTCCAGTACTCTTGCCTGGAGATGCTCATGGACAGAGGAGCCTGGTGGGCTGCAGTCCATGGGGTCGCTGAGTCAGACACTGAGCGACTTCACTTTCACTCTTCACGTTCATGCATTGGAGAAGGAAATGGCAACCCACTCCAGTGTTCTTGCCTGGAGAATCCCAGGGTTGGCGGAGCCCAGTGGGCTGCCGTCTGTGGGGTCGCACAGAGTCGGACACGACTGAAGCGACTTAGCAGCAGCAGCAGGGTGGCTTATAAACAACAGAAATTCATCACTCATAGTTCTGGTGAAGGCCTACTTCCTGGTTTATAACTGGTGCCTTTTCACTGTCCTCACATGGTGGAAGAAGTTAGGGATCTCTCTGGAAATTCTTTTAGGATGTGTTGCTGCTTCTGCTGCTAACTCGCGGCAGTCGTGTCCGACACTGTGCGACCCCATAGACGGCAGCCCAACAGTCTCCTCTGTCCCTGGGATTCTCCAGGGAAGAACACTGGAGTGGGTTGCCATTTCCTTCTCCAATGCATGAAAGTGAAAAGTGAAAGTGAAGTCGCTCAGTCGTGTTTGACTCCCAGCGACCCCATGGACTGCAGCCAAGAGTACTGGAGTGGGTTGCCATTGCCTTCTCCATTAGAATGTGCTAATCTCATTCAGTTCAACTGGTATAACTTAAGTATCTTTCAAAGGCCCAACCTTCGAATTCCTTATATTAGGCATTAGGATTAAAACAAATTAATTTCGGGGGGCACAAAAATTGTGTGGTGCTTGTCATTTGATATGCATCAAGCAAATGTTGGTCGAATTGAATGATACTAGTCATGGCCATGAAACTGGTGTGTAGTAAACACTGACACCCAAAGGGGTTAATAACAACTATTATGTATTGAGTACATACTAAGTGCCTGGAATTGTATTAAGAACTGAAATGCTCATTGTCTCATTTCATCTTTTCAATAGTCCTATGACATGTACGCTCATCCCTCAGTGTATAAAATAAGACAATGAGGCTTAGACAGACCAAGTAACTTGTCTAAGACTACACAGTCGATCTTGGATTAGAGCCCTTGGCTCATATGCTAAGGGCTCATTTTAACCACCATGTCCTTGAGCAAGTGCAACAGTCAAAATGTGAAGAAACTGGAGGGTTCACAGAAGTGGGACCAAAATGTGGACTGGTTGAAGATAGCCATGCTAAGTTTGTTGCTGCTATCTTAGGCCTGTGAAACTTCGAAAGAGATGTTGTATAAGAATCTTATAGGATCATTTTAACAAGGAGCACAGGGAATTATATTCAATATCACCTAATAGCCTATAATGGAAAAGAAAAAAATATATAAAAAACTGAATCACTTTGATATGTACCAGAAACTAGCACAACATTGTAAGTCGACTATATTTCAATAAAAAGTTTAAGAAAAGAATTTTATAAGCTCATTTTATAAAAATATAATTTTTTGACAGGAATCAAACATTTAAACTCTTTGAGTTTGCCAATCCCAGTGCTTCTGTATTTTAATTTCAAGGTTACAGTCTTTTTAACCATCTTTCTAGCTCTCTCTGTCTCTCTTTTTTTTTTTTTTTTCCATTTTTAGTTTCTCCTTAAGAAACTTTTATCCTCCCTGGACCTCATTCCTTTCTAAATTTGGTCTGGTAATTAATTCTACACTATCATGGTAGTTTTTCACTCTTCTATGCCTCCATGCAAATGTTTTTATATTTTGTGTATTTTTTCTTTGTCTTAAGCAGTTGTTCCAAATTACCAGTTCTGTTACAACTGGAAGTGACAGTTTCACATTCTCTTCCCCACCCTCCACCACCCCAGCACAGAATCTTAGTGTCCTGAGCAGGGATTGATCCCAGGCCATGGCAGTGAAAATGCACCAAATCCCAACCATTTGCCTGCTAGGGGACTCCCTCATTTTCTTTTAAACTAATAAATGTAAGATTAGGTTATATTCTGTGGTGAAATTAGCATGCCCTAACTCTATCAGAAATCTTGTTAGTATTAGACTTGTCTGGGAGAGGTTCCAACGTCCTGAAATACTGTTTGCTTGAATACCTCCATTTTTATATTAAATGAGTTTTTATTGCTCAATGCCTTGTTTATTTGTACTTGTTTTCTTAATTAATGACAGACATTGTTCTCTGTTGCTGCAGTGAAACACCTGGAAGTCAGCTGCCGAGCCACAAGCTTTTTCATGGCCATTATAGCCTTCAACCCTAATGTCAGCTTTGTCCCTCATGGGGACGAAGTCTACGGGAGGCTAAGTTGCTCAAGGTCAGACAGTTAATAAGCATCTTTGGGATCTGGATCCCACCAGAAGATGAGATGGTTAGATAGCATCACCAACTCAATGGACATGCATTTGAGCAAACTCTGGGAGATGGTGAAGGACAGGGGAGTCTGGTGTGCTGCAGTCCATGGGGTCAGAAAGAGTTGGACATAACTCAGCAACCAAACAGCAACAACAGGAATATACTGATCTTGTATAATATCATATTTTAACAATATGTGTAAAATATATTATATTTTATAAATATTTTATTTATTATTATACTTGATATAAAATAAATTCTATTTTATGTGTAATATAACATCTTAAGGTAAACAGGGGGCCTGGAGGAAAGAATACTTTTGTTTCAAAAATATCTAAAGTAATTTCTTTCATCACATGCATAGCTACGATTAGGGAATTGTTAGGTGTACTGGTCATCCCCCGCACCAAGTCACTAAGGCTTCATTATGATTATTAGCAAAAGTAGCCCTATTAAAATATGGGTATATATTTCATAAAGTTAGAAACAATCACAGCATCAGTGAATGCAATTTGACTTACTCTCAAGTGATGTGCATGAAAGAATTGTTGTTATGAGCAAGGAAAATAGCAATTCATAGCTTATAAATATCTAGTAAAAACATCAAGGACCATTTATTTTAAACAACAAGAGTTACTGTGCCTTTTGAATAAGTATTTTGAAATTAGGTAAATCAGACAGATTTGGGAGGATACTGCATTTTCTCAACTGGTCATTAAGAGTATCTATGGAAATGCCATTATAATCAGTTAGGTTAAAACATTCCTGATAATCATAGGGAAGTTTTTTTTTAAACTTGCACAGTTAACACAAGTAGAAGTTTTTGCTCCATACCTGTTATCTAAGGTGCACTGTAGTGAAAAGTAACCTTTTTGTTTTCCTGTTATGACAAATAGGTCTCCTTTTGATCCCACGAGGTATTCCTAAAAGGCTTTACATTCCAAAAGCTCAAAAGGTTCCCTTCAGACAGTAAAATGGTACGCGCAAGTTAGAAGAAATGTCTCTATTAAGAATATCGAGAATCATTTATTTTAAACAATAACTGATGTGTCCAGTATTTGGCTATCAAGAAAGTCAAACAAACTTCAGAAAAAGATTAATTTTAAGCATTCTGTAATTGTGGATATTATGGGCTCCGTGGCAAGTTTTCTGTGTTTTCTCTCTACCTGAGTTAAGTTCAATGGAAAAGTTATTCATTGAGTCAGGGATTCCGCAGGTGTTAAGCAGTACCTCTAATATAGTTGGTGTTCTTTGTTCTATTTCTGGAATGAACAAAGGAAGGACTTTCCTTTCTCCAACCATCAGAAGCATCTGTCTAGTACAACCAGTTACCCAGATGAAAGAGGGACATTTTTAGGCAGACAAATCTTTCTTCTCCAAATATTGTGTGGGACTCTAGTCAATTAGCTAAAAAACTAAAGACATTAACCCTTCTGGAGTAACTGGCCTCATCTCAACAAAAACCTACATACACTTATTTTCAAAATATTGCTTTTCTTTGATTAGGAGACTTGGTTATATGTGGGAATTTTAAACAGGTAAAATACAAGGGTTTCAAATCTGGGATAAGCCAGTCATTACTCTTTGTGCATGCTCAGTCACTCAGTTGTGTCCACCTCTGTGTAGTCCCTTGAACTGTAGCCCATCAGGGTCCTCTGTCCACAGAATTTTCCAGGCAAATACAGGAGTGGGTTGCCGTTTCCTCCTCCAGGGATCTTCCCCACCTAGGGCTTGAACCCATGTCTCCTGAAATCTGGGATAAGCCAGTCATTACTCTTTGTGCATGCTCAGTCACTCAGTTGTGTCCACCTCTGTGTAGTCCCTTGAACTGTAGCCCATCAGGGTCCTCTGTCCACAGAATTTTCCAGGCAAATACAGGAGTGGGTTGCCGTTTCCTCCTCCAGGGATCTTCCCCACCTAGGGCTTGAACCCATGTCTCCTGAATTGACAGGGGTATTCTTTATCACTGAGCCTCCTGGGAAGCCCTTAGTTCTCTTGAAAAGGTAGCTGATATTTGTGATGAACAACTTAACAGGAGTATTATTGTTGGGTTTTGAAGGGACCAATAATGGAAAGTTGAAGGTTGAAAAGAAACATTTCAAGCCTGAATGGTATAGAATTAAAGGCTGATTACATCTCTTCATATGCATGCTTATGCTCCAGCCGAAGATGGAGAAGCTCTAGACAGTCAGCAAAATCAAGACTAGGGGGCTCAGACCAGGAAGTCCTTATTGCAAAATTTAGACTTAACTTGAAGAACGTAGGGAAAACCGCTAGGCCATTCAGATATGACCTAAATCAAATCCCTTATGGTAAATAGACTCAAGGGATTTAGATCTGCTAAACAGAGTGCCTAAGGAATTGTGGACAGAGGTTTGTAACATTGTACAGGAGAGTCAGACACCATCAAGTGACTGAAAAATAACAATGCCCAAGTAGTAGTGTATCTATTTACATACATTTCTCCCCACAGTGTGACTGTCAATAGCCACAGTGCTCCCAGTGTCCTTGAACATGTTGTTACCTTCATTTGGGGCACACACCTTTCTTCTGTCCTTCTGTGTTTAACCAACTTACCTATCCTTTGATCTCAGTGGAAATAAATGTCACTTACTCTGGGGAGACTTTAGTCTTGTATACATTTCTGGGCTCATCTCCATTCTATACTACCTTATAATTATTTATGTGTTTCCTGAGATGATACATTCTGAGGGGCCGGAGGGCAAGCCCAGAACATGTCTACATATTGAGAGTGCCCAACAGTTGTTTTAAAAACAACCCTATTCTTTTAAGGATTTTTGGTTATTAAATTGGGGAATTTCACTGTAAAAACATGAATTAACAAATGAGCTTGATTTTCCTGAATTTAGGAGACACCTAGGTCTGGTTTTTTAAAAAACAAGTTGTATGCGCATAAATGCTTTGAGCTTCTCAGTGAAACAAAATATTTTTAAGATTTTGCTGTTAGATCAAAAACTGAGGGTACAGTGTTCTCTAGAGTCAACTTTCAGCTTTCTTGCATGATGTAGAGAAGGAGCCCAAAGGTACAGAACTTCCTTTAAAAACAAAGAAACAAAGAAAGATTTCCAAAGTGTTGAGTTCAGTTCAGGGCAGCTTCCCTGTTCTGTCAATTAAACTTTGGGACATTGAAACACAGGCTAGGAGGGATAAGTGGATGGAAAGCATTACTCTATTCATATACTGCCTAGCCTACAGATACACTGCATAAAAACAAATAAATAAATAATATTAATTATAAAATACAGGACAGACTAGCAGTAATAAGGAAACTGCAACATATCATTTACAAAGGGGGAAATTTTTTTCTAAATCACAGCATCCTTTGTGATTTGGTTTTGACAAAACAAGAACATAGGTGATGTTATTGGATTTCTCTGTTCAAATTATGGATCTAGACTGTAATAGAAGGAGTATGACTGTCAGTTTTAAGTTAGTATGAAGAACTGTTGAGAAGAAATTGGGGCGAGGTGATATTTCAGCCCCATTTAGTCTTGGGCATTATGGTTCACCTTATTGTCAACTGCCCTTGCTTGGCAACTGCAGAAGATCATTTTTTGTTCATTTGTTCCTTAGTTCTAGCTATTGAAGAGCAGTTATTTTTACCAGCACTAAGCAGGACTGCTAGAGAGAATGGGGTTGGTTACTAGGCAGACCTGGCCCCTTAGAGAAGAAAAGGGCTACTGTAGATAAGCCTCGGAGAAGGAACTGGGGGAGGAAAACACAGGGAAAGACTGTGCCCATAATCCAGAAGATCTCAATAATCCAGGAAGGTCTCCAGTGTTAGCTGTTCAGGTTCTTGTATCACACATGAAATAAAAATCAAACTGATTTTAAGATTTCCATTAGAATTGTTAAAGTATGAACTGCTCTTTTTTATTCTTGTTGATTGAAAATTTACAAAAGATGGTACTTGGAATATCTTAACCAAGGTTTTGCTGCAAAAGCCATGAGTCTCCAACAGTACATAAGAAAAGAAATATAAAATGATATCATGGGAGACAAGACAATAGCTTATATTAGAAGGATTTTGTGCTGCAGAGGTGTCAATATTGAGGCATAGTGATTAATTTAGAAGACTCCTCCTAGTCAGTATTTGTATGTCTAGTTTCTTGTGGGTGCAGAATTGCTTATGTTTAGAAATAGAAGTAGGATTTTGAAATTATTTATAGATTTACCTCTGAGGGCAAAAAATACATTTAAAAAAAGTACATCTGATGTAATGTTAATTAAAAATACTAATCAACATTTAAAAAAATTATTTGTTTGGCTGCGCTGGGTCTTCATTGCTGCATGGACTTTTCTCTACTTGTTGTGCACAGGCTTTTCCTTGAAGTGGCTGCTCCTGTTGTGGAACAGGAGCTTTAAGGCACAGGGGCTGCAGTACTTACAGCTCCCGGGCTCTGGAGCACAAGCTCGGTAGTTGCTGCACATGGGCTTAGTTGCTCCATGGCACGTGGGATCCTCCCAGACTAGTGATTGAACCCACGTCTCCTGCGTTGGCAGAAGGATTCTTTACCACTGAGCCCACCAGGGAAGCCCCTAAAATACTAACCTTCTTGAGCTGCTGTTCAATGCTAGAAATGATGCATGTGAGTGTTCTTTTTATATATATATATATAATTGATTAAAAAAATCATTTACAGTATTAGTTTCAGGTGTACAACACAATGATTCAATATTCTTTTTTTTTTTATTCAATATTCTTATACTGAAGGGTAATGTTTTGAAGACAGTTCCTTTAAGGTTATTTTGAGATATTTATAAATGTCTATTGTTGAGCACTAAAAATGAGAAGTTATAGAGAGAGCTGTGTAAGATGGTTAGATTCAGGCTCAAGTTCTAATTTGCTATGTAACCTGAGTTAAGTAATTTCACTTCTCTGGGTCTCACCGCTTAGATTTATCTATGACCTAAATTTTCTCAGATTCTGTTTATTTATTTATTTGGCTGTGTTGAGTCTTAGTTGCTGTGCATGTGGTCTTTCTTCATTGACGTGCATGTGGCCTCTTTATTTGTGGTGCTGACTTAGTTCCCCCCGGCATGTGGGAACCTGTGTCCCCAGCATTGCAAGGCAGACTCAACCACTGGACCACCATGAAAGTCCCTGATATTCTTTTTAAATCTCTGTAATCATGTGATTTTGGGGGGTAGGGGAGAGGGGTTTAAATATTTATTATTTGGCTGCTCCGGGTCTTAGTTGCAGCATACAGGATCTAGTTCCCAGACCAGAGATTGAATCCAGGCACCTGGCATTGAGGGCACAGAGTTTTATCCACTGGATCACAAGGGAAGTCCCAATTATGTGATTTTTTAAGAGAAAAGAGATAGAACTATTTTGTAACATTTGAAAGAACCTAGTACACTTGAGTTAATTACAAAATTAAATATCAACTCATGCAATGAGTTCCTTGTGACTAGGGTTAGGTTGGAATAAACAAATAGGCTTAAGTAACAAAAATCAGTTCTTAATAAGTAGGACTACAACATCATGTTTCTTAGTTTCTTAATTTATCATTCAATAAGATCTAGTTGTATACATTTTGCTCTGAATAATAAGAGAGTGGAAATGGCTCCCTTGACCTCCACTTTCTCTGCTAGTAGTTTCTGATTATTTTCTCCATTAAAGCTCACTATCACCTAAGCCTTGAGCTGAGACAGATAAATCGCTAAGTGTAGGATTTAGAACAGATGGTCACAACCAATAGAGGCTACCAATGTATTCTGCATTCAAACAAGTACAGATTTTCATGGTGTAGTATCGGTTGGGTATTTGGAGTTAATGTTAGCTATGATCACTTCCGTTAACTCTCATTAGCTGGGATGAACTCAGAACACTGCACACAGACCTTCGATGTTTGTTCTGCTTAGGTTACCAAGGGCAGTATTATGCAGTTTCATGAGTATCCCATGCAGTGAAAATGCCTGCCCATGGGGCTTTAAAAAAAAATGAACTTCTCACCAGTGTGGATATTCAGTAGACCTAACACCCTGATCCTGATTTTATTTTATTGAGGCATACATTATGGATCACACAGGTAATACAATTATTTAAAATATATAATTATGGGAATTCGTTGGTAATACAGTGGTTAGGACTCTGTGTTTTCACTGCCCAGGTTCAATCCCTGGTCAGGGAACTAAGATCCCATAAACCATATGATGAAGGGGGAAAAAAAAAAAAAAATATATATATATATATATATATNTAGAATCCACCTGCCGATGCAGGGGGCACAAGCTCCACCCCTGATCCGAGAAGACCCCACATGCCACACAGCAACTACCGCCCTGCACCGCAGCCACGGGCCTGCAATCTGGGCCCCAGGAGCCGAAACCATGGAGCCCGCCCGCTCTGGAGCCTGTGCTGTACTGCAAGAGGCCCGCAGCTAGAGAAAGCCCGCTCACAGCAGTGAGGACCTAGTGCAGCCAAGAATAAACGAATGAATATTAAATTATGTAAAAAATCAGATTCCTCGTGCCTCTGGAACAACAGGCAAAGGAAGGAAGAGTGGTGTTAACTGGCATAGTTGGTCCTCGTTACCAAGTGGAAACTAGTCTACAGTTCCAAAACGGAGGAGGATTACCTGGCATGGGAGCATTTCTGCTACTTGAAACGAGTTACCCAGGAGGTGAATGGAAGGGCCCTCAGCTCAGCTCATTCAGTCGCTCAGTCCTGTCCAACTCTGTGACCCCATGAACCGCAGCAAAAAAAAAAAAAAAGGTGGCTTAGCTGCAGAAAATAGTTTGGTATTTCCTCACCCAAAAATTAATCAAAATTTTCGTATGATCCACTATTTCTACTCCTAGGTATATACTTGAAATAATTGAGAGCAGGGACTCAAACAGATACTTGCATACCCAGTGTTATTCACAACAGAACAAATATTGCTTGATACTACTTATATGAGGTACCTAGAGCAGGCAAATGTATAGCGACAAGGTAGAACAGAAAGTTAACAGAAGTTAGGGAGTAGGAAGTAACTTCATGTGTACAGGGTTTCTGCTTGGGATGATGAAAAAGTTCTGGAAATGGAAAGTGGTGATACTTGCATAATATTATGAATATACTTAATGCTACTAAATTATACACTTTAAAATGGTAAAAATGTAAAATTTTTTGTTTTCTATATTTTACCACACAAACACAAGCCTCCAAAGAGAAAGAAACATAGGGCTAAAAGGTTTTGCACCCATTTTCAAATCCTGTTATACTTGGTCCTATTTTTGACCCATTTCATGTTTGCTTCTCCCCACAGAGAGCTTTTTAGTGTGGGTTCAGTGTGCTTGAAGTTGCCGTGGAGAACGTGGTTAGGTTACAATCCACTGGTTTTGCTTGCTTCTTACATTTGTTAAAATTTTTGAGGGTGGATGGGTGGGGGAGAGGTAGTTTAAAGCTGGAAAACAATGCATGTTGGATTTCCCATTCCAACTAGAAAAGCGTGCTTTTGTGGCAAACTGAAAGGCTAGGAATCCAGGGTGATGAAATACAGGCTTTCCGGCCCTCACTCTGTTCCTGATTTCTGGTTGTGGGAATCTGTTCTGAATCCAACTGCAAGTGGAAAACCCATCTTTGGCTGAGCAGCCAGAGAGGCCCTCCTGCCAATCCCCCAACTGTGCTGCTGAGACTTTGGCCCTGTGAGGATGGAGCTGAAGCTGTCTTCCCAAGATCTGTGCAGCTGTCAAGGTGGCTGTGATGGCACCCTGACTGGCCTCTGCACCGAATTTTGGCAGTGACCTTGAGACCTGCCAGCTCAAACAGCCATCCTGGTTCTTTGTCTATTGCCATTATTACTGGTCCAGGGGCTGAAGGGAGGGGCTAGACTCCTCTGGCTCTGTCATTCGCAGAGTCTGGCAAGTTCCAACTGTGGTGCCTTGCTCTCCCAGTGCCGGCCACCCACTCGGCATGGAGCGGGGGGTAGTCCAGGTGTGCTGAGTGTGGGTGGCTTCTCGTTCCACCTCTGGCTCAGCTCCCAGTCCCTGGGAACCAAGTGGCCGTGTCTGATCATCAGCCCGTGCACAGACAGGCTCCACGTGGTGACCTGCTTGGCAGCTTTGCGGAGAGATGCTCGGTGACAGTTGAAGATCTTGGAAGGTAGAAGAGCCAAAGGTGCTTCTTATGTCCCAGAAGCGTGAGTCCACTTTCTGGAAGCGACGAATTTCTTGGGGGAAATGAAGGTCATCAGAAACATCCAGAGCAAGAGAGAGAAAGCTTTTTTGAAATCGCCAGCCACTCAGAGTGGCAAGTGTATTCTGAAAACTCCTCCCCTTTTCCTTGTCCTCATCCAGTCCTTTTCCTTTTAAGCGGCTTTATTATTTTTTTTTAATCTGCCTTTGTCATTGGACATTTATTGACAGAAATCAAATTGCTGTGTTTCTGGGCAAAGCGCCGGCTGCAGAGAGGTGTGGTTCCCGAGGAATGAGACACGCAGCCCAACAGCTGAGCCTACAGTGTCCTCACATAACCTCCATGCCTTAAATATCGCCAATATTTAGCCTTGCCTTATAAAGTAAAAATGCACAATACCTTCCAGAGTTTCAGCAAGCCCAAATGCCCCCCTCAGCTCAGTTATATCTCCTGTATGTTGGAGGCAGGGCCATGCACCCCCCGCACCCCAACCCCCCCGCGCAGACCTGCCCTCGGAGCCGCCAAGAGGTTACTAATCAGGGAAACTCCGCCATCGATCCGATGGTGGAGACCTGGGGATTTGTGTGCATTGTTTTTGCTGAAGCCTCCTGTGATTTCGGCGCGACCAGATCCTCTGCAGCGAACTCCATGTCGCAGCTTGTGGCTGCCTGTGTCCTGTGGTGAGAGCGGAGCCGCACAGGAGATCCTTTGTCTAGGAAGGCTAGGCAGAGAAGATCACTTTGGAGTTGCTAAGCTCTGCATTGCCATTGGCTGCACTCTTTGTGGGGCTGTTTTTGCAAAAGGCATGCCCAGCACGTCTACAGTGCTGGCAGGCCAGGGCTGCCTTTAAACACCATGATAATAATACCAAAAAGCAGTTTGCAGAACTGTTCCACTGTAGAGGCTTCCTCTGCAGAAGCAAGCAAGATGGCTACCTCGTGGGCTTCGCTGTGAAGAATGCAGAGGCTAATTAAGACAGACTTTAAGGGGAAAAAAGGGTATTTCCCTACTTCATCTTTATGCAAGGCTTTTTTTTTCAGTGACTTTTAAAGTATACATTTTACATAAGCTCTTTAGGTTCTGCCTAGCAAACATGTTGATGATTTTAGATGGGATAAGTAGTTTTATAGAGAAATAGCCAAAAAAAATTTGGGGGGGGGGATGTGGGAGCTAATTTTTTTTTCTCTTAAACGGAGGCTCATTTTGCAATTTGATTTTTTTTAGGTTGTAAAGGAAAACAAGAGGCCCCAGAGGGAAAAGAAGCCCAAAGTTTTAAAGGTAATCAGCTATTGATTAAATCATATTTGATTTTTTTCCATTTCATATAGTATTTTTCTGTCACTGAGGGGTAAATTTGGAGTACAGTGGATATGAGTTCTCCCAGATTTTCAGTAGATAAATGAATTTTCACTCAACTAAAGTGTTTTATCTCTCTTTCTCTTTCTCTCTTTTTATATACTACATAATATGCATATTAGCATCCTTTATTTTCAACTCCACACAAGTCTGCAGAAGGAAAACTTTATATGCAAAGTGTTGTGAATAAAATTTGTGGCTTTTTTTGTAGCTCTCTTTGTAGCATCTGCCTTTGTGGTGTTGCACCAGTGTGTAAACTTAAGCTCTTAAGGAGGAAGACACTATTTAAAGTTGACAGCTATGATCCATTGTAGTTTTAATAGTCCTTCCATTAGACACTATTTTAAATGTGTAGTTTTTCTAAAGGAAAAGATGCTTGGTGGTTTTATTTCAATTTAAAATGTGTAAGCCATTGAGATTTTACAGCCAAATTATAATTGCTTAATCCCAAATTCTCATTATATCATCTTTAATTTTGGCATTCATGAAGTTGTAGGAATGAGTATGTTTCCTTTATTTTCTGTAATTTGCCTAATGAGTATTTAGTAGTTACCTAATTCAATTATAAGCTAGCAGTCTGTGTTATGAGCTTTGTCTGGTATTTAGCAGGGTTAATTTAAAATCATATACATGACTAAAAGTTCAAGGCTAGCTTTAGTCTAGTAAATAGGTGCTTATGTGTTAAAGGTTTCAGGTAGTATGTTGCTATTCTGAATGTAAGTATCTTGATCAGGCAACCTTTTTAATTCAAAAAGACATATTAAGCAATAAAATGACTGATCTTTAAATTTATATTGTGTATATATAATTAAAAATATGTTATCCTAATCTTAGTTTTTCTTTTACAAATAAAGTGTTGGCACTCAAAGAGGAAGAACATGTTTGAACTATGGATGTGGCACATTCTTTTTTTTTCTCATCTGTTTCCTCAGTTGTGTACCTTGAAAATGCTATTGACATGCAGAACGAAACCTTGCATTGGTTTCTAATTTGTCTGACCACTTCAAGTTTCTGCTTCCTGTGTGTACACAGCATTGCCATGTACATTTTTCATCAACCAACAAGTATTTATTTAATATTTACCACACAGTCAGTTGTCTGCTAGGCACTGTGAAATGAATGAAATTGCTTGGCACAAATTCTCACTGGGCTTAGACAAATAGAATATTGGTTATTTTCAAGGTAAATTAAACCCTTCTCTGTTTTTCTTCTGCATATTGATCCACCTGCCTCCTGTTAATTTTTTCTCCTCCCCAAATTATAGAATATCATTAAAATCCCTGAATGTATATCCTATTCTCTTTTCACACTTGCTGTATTGGGTATATCCATCTCAGGTATTTTGTCTTAAAATCTTCAAGTGAGAAATAGTTTTAGACTTGCTGTTATAAATGGCTCTCAGATTTGTGTGTGGGGGTGGGGTGGGGGTGAGGTTGGGCTGTCTCTTATACACATCTCCTGTGGTGAGAGCGGAGCCGCACAGGA
Organism: Oreotragus oreotragus; assembly: GCA_006410675.1. Lineage (NCBI taxonomy): Eukaryota > Metazoa > Chordata > Mammalia > Artiodactyla > Bovidae > Oreotragus > Oreotragus oreotragus. The sequence goes on along the minus strand of SJYX01013093.1, from coordinate 234,274 downwards.
GATCCTTTGTCTAGGAAGGCTAGGCAGAGAAGATCACTTTGGAGTTGCTAAGCTCTGCATTGCCATTGGCTGCACTCTTTGTGGGGCTGTTTTTGCAAAAGGCATGCCCAGCACGTCTACAGTGCTGGCAGGCCAGGGCTGCCTTTAAACACCATGATAATAATACCAAAAAGCAGTTTGCAGAACTGTTCCACTGTAGAGGCTTCCTCTGCAGAAGCAAGCAAGATGGCTACCTCGTGGGCTTCGCTGTGAAGAATGCAGAGGCTAATTAAGACAGACTTTAAGGGGAAAAAAGGGTATTTCCCTACTTCATCTTTATGCAAGGCTTTTTTTTTCAGTGACTTTTAAAGTATACATTTTACATAAGCTCTTTAGGTTCTGCCTAGCAAACATGTTGATGATTTTAGATGGGATAAGTAGTTTTATAGAGAAATAGCCAAAAAAAATTTGGGGGGGGGGATGTGGGAGCTAATTTTTTTTTCTCTTAAACGGAGGCTCATTTTGCAATTTGATTTTTTTTAGGTTGTAAAGGAAAACAAGAGGCCCCAGAGGGAAAAGAAGCCCAAAGTTTTAAAGGTAATCAGCTATTGATTAAATCATATTTGATTTTTTTCCATTTCATATAGTATTTTTCTGTCACTGAGGGGTAAATTTGGAGTACAGTGGATATGAGTTCTCCCAGATTTTCAGTAGATAAATGAATTTTCACTCAACTAAAGTGTTTTATCTCTCTTTCTCTTTCTCTCTTTTTATATACTACATAATATGCATATTAGCATCCTTTATTTTCAACTCCACACAAGTCTGCAGAAGGAAAACTTTATATGCAAAGTGTTGTGAATAAAATTTGTGGCTTTTTTTGTAGCTCTCTTTGTAGCATCTGCCTTTGTGGTGTTGCACCAGTGTGTAAACTTAAGCTCTTAAGGAGGAAGACACTATTTAAAGTTGACAGCTATGATCCATTGTAGTTTTAATAGTCCTTCCATTAGACACTATTTTAAATGTGTAGTTTTTCTAAAGGAAAAGATGCTTGGTGGTTTTATTTCAATTTAAAATGTGTAAGCCATTGAGATTTTACAGCCAAATTATAATTGCTTAATCCCAAATTCTCATTATATCATCTTTAATTTTGGCATTCATGAAGTTGTAGGAATGAGTATGTTTCCTTTATTTTCTGTAATTTGCCTAATGAGTATTTAGTAGTTACCTAATTCAATTATAAGCTAGCAGTCTGTGTTATGAGCTTTGTCTGGTATTTAGCAGGGTTAATTTAAAATCATATACATGACTAAAAGTTCAAGGCTAGCTTTAGTCTAGTAAATAGGTGCTTATGTGTTAAAGGTTTCAGGTAGTATGTTGCTATTCTGAATGTAAGTATCTTGATCAGGCAACCTTTTTAATTCAAAAAGACATATTAAGCAATAAAATGACTGATCTTTAAATTTATATTGTGTATATATAATTAAAAATATGTTATCCTAATCTTAGTTTTTCTTTTACAAATAAAGTGTTGGCACTCAAAGAGGAAGAACATGTTTGAACTATGGATGTGGCACATTCTTTTTTTTTCTCATCTGTTTCCTCAGTTGTGTACCTTGAAAATGCTATTGACATGCAGAACGAAACCTTGCATTGGTTTCTAATTTGTCTGACCACTTCAAGTTTCTGCTTCCTGTGTGTACACAGCATTGCCATGTACATTTTTCATCAACCAACAAGTATTTATTTAATATTTACCACACAGTCAGTTGTCTGCTAGGCACTGTGAAATGAATGAAATTGCTTGGCACAAATTCTCACTGGGCTTAGACAAATAGAATATTGGTTATTTTCAAGGTAAATTAAACCCTTCTCTGTTTTTCTTCTGCATATTGATCCACCTGCCTCCTGTTAATTTTTTCTCCTCCCCAAATTATAGAATATCATTAAAATCCCTGAATGTATATCCTATTCTCTTTTCACACTTGCTGTATTGGGTATATCCATCTCAGGTATTTTGTCTTAAAATCTTCAAGTGAGAAATAGTTTTAGACTTGCTGTTATAAATGGCTCTCAGATTTGTGTGTGGGGGTGGGGTGGGGGGAGGTGTGCCTCAGGATTTACAAGAACTCTGCGAGATGGAACCCCTGCCTTGTCTTTAAAAGCATGGAGTGCTAACCACTGACCACTAGAGAATTTCTGAGATATCTTGAGTTAAAGAACATATTAAACTTAATTTCACTTACTTCTCTTTATTTATTTTTACATGCGTAAGAGTATTTAAATTTACCTGCAGGAGGGAACTGCCTGGTGGTCCAGTGGTTAGGCCTCAGTGCCTTCATGCAGGAGTCCGGGTTCCATCCTTGGTTGGAGAACTGGAATCCTAAAGGCCACAAAGTGGCCAAAGTAAAAAA
>SJYX01013093.1:212334-231873 GCA_006410675.1 Oreotragus oreotragus | reverse complement strand
TGATAGTACACATATTTCAATGCTATTCTCCCAAATCATCCCACCCTCTCCCCTTCCCTCTCCCTCTCCCTCAGAGTCCAAAAGTCCACTCTACACATCTGCGTCTCTCTTGCTGTCCTGCATACAGGGTCCTCATTACCATCTTTCTAAATTCCATATATATGTGTTAGTATACTGTATTGGTGTTTTTCTTTCTGGCTTACTTCACTCTGTATAATCAGTTCCAGTTTCATCCATCTTATTAGAACTGATTCAAATGTATTCTTTTTAATGGCTAAGTAATACTCCATTGTGTATATGTACCACAGCTTTCTTATCCATTCATCCGCTGATGGACATCTAGGTTGTTTCCATGTCCTGGCTATTATAAACTGTGCTGCGATGAACATTGGGGTACATGTCACACCTCTCATCTTTAAACAATCTATTTGAATTGGTAATCTGTATTCATGCTGTTATAATTCAATATTTAGAATTATAAATAGTGAGCTCACGTTCCTGACCAAGGAGAGCATTTTCCTCTAGCTGAAAGCACAGTGTCTGTTCAAAGTATTCTCATGGCCAGAATGGGTATCAAATGACTTGGGGGGTGAGGTTGGGGTGCTCAGCACAAACTCCTTCCCTACTGGTACTAGAGGGCCACATTTCTGCCTTAACTCACTGGAGTTATTTTTATAGATGACAGCTTATTAGCTGTGCTTTAATTGTTCGCTTAATTCTTGAGAAGTAAGCATATGAGATGATTTCAGGCTGTGTTTCATAAATGTGTGCTTATGAGTGGCTTGGTTTGGAACTCTTCTTGGTGGAAACCTGTATGTAAATAGCCATTGCTTTATGTTTTGGGGTAGCAGGATATATACCCTTAGAGAAAGTCAATTCAGGGTAACATCACTTTGGTTAGGTTGTCAGTCATTGTCTCTGGAGAAAATCAGATTGCACAGTTAGTTGGAAATATTAGGGAGAATTTAAGAAAGGGAATTTTTTTTTAAAGGGTGAGGGCAGGATTTAGAAAAATCTAGGGATGACAAAGCATCCTAGGGCTAAAGACAGCAGACAAATTGCCACTCCTAGGCCTGAAGGGATAAGGGGTTGGGAGCAGAAAGTCAGGTAGAATAGCTGTCGCTAAATAGAACAGGACTATTCTCTTGTGTGGCCTATGGTAATGGGATGTTTTTTTCAGCAAGAAAGTCATGGGGAGGTGGGTATGGAAATAAATACTCTGCCCTCCAGTTTCTTGCTGTTTTCATTGGTTTATCCCAACCAGAACCCAAAAGGAGAAAGGGAGCCTACTAATGAGATATAGCTTGGTCAGCCTCCTGTGTCTTATAAGAGGATGTAGAAGATGGAATGGGGACCTGAAGGGACAAATAAAATATATTCAGCATCACTAAATGACCACAGGGACAGTATGGTAGGGTCAAAACAGAACCATGATTATGTAAGAAAGTAACACTGACAGGGTTGGTTAAAGTTTATATAAGAACTCTATACTATTTTTGCAACTTATCTGAAAACCTAAAATCATGTCAGCATGAAAAGTGTGGGTATCCCTGAGGGTGAACTGCATTTATACATTCTGTAATTTCTTGACTGGTAAGAAACATTTTCTAGCTATTTGGTTATAAAATACATCAAAGTATTATATTTTGAACAAATACAAAGAAGTATCAGGGGATATTAAACCAGGAACTTGTCTACAAATGATTTAGAAAAAAAAAAAAGAAAACTAAGTGATCTTCCTGCTAGCTTCTGTGCTCACAACCCTGCTCTTCAATGCTTCCTTCCTTTTTGATGATGCTGATAAAAGAAGTGGTTGAGGGGGCAGGGAGGTATGGAATGAGGGGAAATAAGACATGTCTCACTAAGAGAAGGACAAGATAATGGCATGTAGCTATACTGATTAGTCTTTTTAAAACATGTTTTACAAGGAGAATGAAATCATAAGTGAATCACGTTTCATATGTGATCTTGATTTACATGATAGTGATATTCAGAATATTTAGTACAGTCATTGCCTGGCACACAGTTAATGCTCAATGAGTCTTCTTTCTTGAAAAACAGTATTATTAACATTCAGTCAATATTTTTTTAGCCCATACTAAATGCTGGGCTACAATGGTGTATAAGTCCAAAGTGATCTCTGCCCTCAATGAGATTGAGGGCAAAAAAAAAAAAAGACAAATTAATAAGTTACAAATTGTGGCATATACTTTGAGGGAAAAAAACAAACCAAAAAAATTTCCAAGATAAAGCAAAACACCCCCTAGGGAAATTTACTTGGTACCTTTGAAAACTATTTCCTTCATTTGTAAATTGTTACATACACTAGTGAAGGTTCAAAAGTACCAAATTAGATACAATTGAGTTACCTTGTCTATCTTAAAAACTCATTAAGCTACTAGAAATGAAAGATAACAAGGTTACTAAAGCTTTGTCTCTGCACACTTATCTACAACTTTGTTTCAGTTGGTTAAATCATTGGTAAAGTGATAAACTTTTCTTAAGTCTAGTTATAAAGTAACTTTCCATGACTTACAGCAGCAACATGCTGCGAATTTTAGTGACATCCTATAGTGATCTTGATGGTTATTGGGGGCAGGGGGAGGCATAATGATAGTTCTTTTGTGTTTTGTTTTTGTTTTAAAATATTTGGCCACACCACATGGCATGTGAGCATAGTGATAGTTTTTTTGTGTTTTGTTTTTGTTTTAAAATATTTGGCCACACCACATGGCATGTGAAATAGTTCTCTGACCAGGAAACTGAACCTTTACCCTGTGCAGCTGAAGTTCAGAATTCTAACTACTAGACCACTGGGAAGTCCTATGATAGTCTTACATAGTCCCAGGCAAGGAATCCCAGACATCTGAATATAACAGACCATCAGGAGGGAAAAATTCAGAGTGAGTGGTAAGAGTATCCGCAAAGAGATACCAGCTTTAAAAACAACAACCACAAAAGAAAACCCCACAAATGTATATATTGGAAGAAGATAATCTTAGCATATAAGGTGATCATATAAAACTTAAGAATGTAGCTTTATAATTCAACAACACATGGTCCTTATTTTCCTCCTTATGTCATATTCTGGCAAAAACTATCAAAGATGTGTGCTCATTCATCAATGTTTATTCACACGCTCAAAGGCACACATGGGGCTTCTGGTTTGCATATCCAGAAATTGTAACATAGCATTTTGCCCAGGGATGATGAGACTGATTTCAGGGCTGAGTTCTCACTAAGCCAACTCACACACAGTCAAGTCATTCATTTATCACTGGAACATGAACATTTCCAGTGATTTAAGACTCATGTCCATTTTGTAATTTCTAGGAATGATCCCAAACAGAATGAGAGTGAATAGAAGCCAAGTAGGGTAAATAGGCTTGAAGAAAATTTCATTCAGGCTACAAAAATGTCTTGAATTCTTCTGAGCTCAGAAAAGAACATATGCTTTGTGTCTTGAATCCTTATGCTCATACTTCCTAGATGTGTATAAGAGACAGAAACTATATATTTTAAACATTATGTTGTGTGTTGTTTAATTTTAAATTTAGTACACAAAAATACACATAGGATCATAAGATAGTTATATACATAAACAAATTATTTAATACACATTACATTGCTTAGGATAGCTGGACACATAGGAATTTCTCAGTTAGTGGTATTATTATTAAATCTAAAAATATAATTTATCCTACTAAAAATATTAAGTGAGCCTTTAAGAAAATGTGTATTTTTTAAACCAATATATTCACTTTCTTTATATCCCCCAAAGTCTTTCCTTTCTTTTTAAAAATGTCATTTCTGCTTTTTGTAAATGAGAAGTATCAGAAAGAAGACTTTAAACCTTGAAAATATTAAATTTCTCTTTCCCCCTTTTTATATATGTATATATTTTATAGAATCAATAATTCTATAATAAAGACTAGAATATCATCAGTATGAAAAATAATCTCACAATTGATGGTTAGTTTCTATCATAGAATTCAGCTGCACAATGGAGATAAACATAGAGAACAGACTTATAGACATTGTGTGGCGGGGAGGAGAAGGTGGGATGTATGGAGAGAGTGACATGGAAACATACATTATCATATGTAATATAGCCAATGGGAATTTGCNTAGAATCAATAATTCTATAATAAAGACTAGAATATCATCAGTATGAAAAATAATCTCACAATTGATGGTTAGTTTCTATCATAGAATTCAGCTGCACAATGGAGATAAACATAGAGAACAGACTTATAGACATTGTGTGGCGGGGAGGAGAAGGTGGGATGTATGGAGAGAGTGACATGGAAACATACATTATCATATGTAATATAGCCAATGGGAATTTGCCCTGTGATTCAGGGAAAGTTCTGTAACAACTTAGAAGGGTGGGATGGGGAGGGAGGTGGTGGGAGGCTCAAAAGGGAGGGCATGTATATATACTTATGACTGATTTATATTGATGTTTGGCAGAAGCCAACACAATGCTGTAAAGCAATTATCCATCAATTAAAAATAAACAGATTTTAAAAAACCTCAGCTGCAAAGAAAAATGTGGACTAGGATGAGCATTTGAAATAGGATATAAGTTATAGTGTTGTTTGCAGGTTATGTACCTTAAGCATCATTTCTTCTAGATAAGAATCACATGAGAACGTTCTCACTCAGTTGTCACAAAGTTTAAATATCTTAAATATCTGAATTTTTTTTCTTGGAAAAATACTTTTATTCATACTTATTATCTTGTGTGTTCATTCTACTTTAGAAAGGAGGAAAATCTAATAACTGTTTATTCCATTTCTTGAAATGAGTTTAACTAATGTTATTTTAGATGTAACTTCTCTAATAATAGAAAACACAAATCAGAAATTTTCTTGAGTTTTTTTTTTTTTTACTTTTTGCCACTTGGCTTCTAGGATCTTAGTTCCACTACTAAGATGCAGTTGTTCCACTACAGTAGTTCCACTACTAAGGATGGAACCTGTGCCCCTGCATTGGAAGCATGGAGACGTAACCACTGGACTTCCAGGGAAGTCCCTGAGTATTTAAATTTTGATATGGTAATGTAGTTAGTGCTTTCAATTACTTTTCATTTTAATATTTAAACTGTGTGTGTGTGTTTTTTTTTGTGTGTGTGTGTGTGGTGTCAGCAGTACCCAAAGGAAGATGCTTGACTGAGGGAAAGATAATTGAACTCTCTGAGAACTGTTTTCATTATCTTTAAAGGAGGAGCAATAACTAATCCATAGGGTTGTTTAGCAGATTACATAATTTTAATTTTTACTGAATTTATCCCATACAGAGTGGATGTTCATTAAATCATAGCTATCAACATCATGACTGTTTTTGTTATGACTGTTAATATAAAATAAAATCCTTCGTAGAATATTGATGTGTTCAGATTTTTAGTTGCTTTTGTTATTCTTTAAGCTAGATTGTAAACCTCTTAAGTTTAGAGCAGCATTCAGCTTTGTGTTCTGCAGTCTTAGTGTAATATCTTCTACCTACAACTCAATAACTGTTGGTTTAATGAATGATTGAATTAATGCATTTTATGGCCTAGCTTTAGTCAGTTAGGTCTGAACTCCTGAAATTATTATAGTGACATCAAAGGTATGGAAGGGAAACCACTTTCTGAAATCATCAGGCCAGTCTTGGATAGTACTGATAATGAATTGCTATGGAAATCAGAATATATATATATATATATATTTAAAATTTGATTAATTCTTCAAATTTTATTTGAAAAAAATCAAACCGACAAAAAAGATGAAAGAATAACACATTGTGCATCAGTACTCTTTCTTTTTTTTTGCTGAGCCGTGTGACATTTTACCTATAAATACTGCAGCATGCCTCTCCTTAACTACAATACAATGATCATACTGCACACCTTTAATGATTCAGAGGATACTGTCCCTTTAAAAATCTTCTCAATTGTTCTTCCCCTCCTCCCAAATCCTTTTTAGGTGTTTCCTCCTGATCCAGCCTGTAATCTTAGATCATGTCTTGGATTTGGTTTGTCTTGCCTCTTTGCACTCCTTTATCTCCTCTTCCTACCATTGTGTGTGTAAGTGTTTCTTCATTGGTGATTTTGAACACTACTTTTCTTTCTTTACATTTTTCGTAAAATGTTTTGATTTGAGGATCAAGTCATCTGGGTAAATTACAATAAATTTCAGGTTTCAGATAGGTTATCCAATCTGCACTAACTATTGGGGCCTTTGTTGGAGATTGTCCAGTGCTTCCTGGATTGGATCCTAAATTCTTAATTAGAGGAGATTAGCAGATTGGAAAACTAAATGTGGTTGGCTAAACTCAGAGATTAGATTGGCCTGCCACATCTATACCAAGTGATAACAGGGAGTGGAAGGGAAACGGGTGCCTTAATTATTGGCTAACTGAAATAAAGAAATTAAAAAAAAAAAGAAGCAGCGGTATTTACAGAGCCATGGGGAAGCACTTGTAAAAGTACTCTTATTGGCTTGAGGTCAGGTTATTGATGAAACTTATAAAATTCTGAATGTTATTTGCAGATTAAAACAAAAGGAAGCTATTTCAAAACAATGATTTTTGTCACTCAACACACTTGAAATCTAGTTTATGTCTCACTTAATGGACAGTATAAAATAGCTGCACTGTAGGTTAGAACATTTCATCAGAAATTTAATCCAGCTATCCAGGGTTTATTTAAAGCCTCTGATATCTGATCACTTCATTAAAAACAAGTTGGAACCATCAGAAAGCTGAGTTACCTGGGCCATGTTTTCCAAGATACTGTGCATCATGACATACCATAGTTATATAAGGGACAGTCTAACTTCGCAGTATAATTTCTAGTGAAAAATTGTCTGTCAAGACTAACTTATGTGCTGCCTATGGCCAGAATAAAAGACAATAAGTAATATATTTTCTATTTTGATTTTCAACTAAGAAAATTCAGTAGTATTTATTGGTCAAACCATGTAATATGCTCAACTCCAAAATGAGAAAGCATCTCATCTTCCTATTGCATATTTGTTAGCTTCATTAAAATTTAAAAAATACCTTGACATAATTTCAAACAACAGAAAAGCTGTAAGACTACTACAAAGTATTCTCATATACCATTCACCTAGTTTACTCATGTTAACATTTTATCTTTTTTGGTTTATGTCTTCTCATGTAGATTTTCCCCCTTGAATTATTTGAGAGTAATTTCAGATGTGAGGTCTCTTTACCCCTAAATACAAACGTGTGTATTTCCTATAAACAAGGGCCTCTTCTTGCATAGCTATAGTACAGTAATCAAAATTGGGAATTAGCATTGATACAATACTATTACCATCTACTGATCAAAGTTCACCATCTGTCCTTCATGCAGTGCATATCAAAAGATAATCTCAGATTATGAATTGCATTCAGTTGTTCTATCTCTTTAGTCTTGTCAGCCTGACATTTTCAAAGAGCATACTTCAGTTAGAATATCTCTTAATTTGGGTTTATTTGATACCAAGGGAACATTGCATGCAAATACGGATACAATAAAGGACAGAAATGGTGTGGACCTAACAGAAGATATTAAGAAGAAGTAGCAAGAATACACAGAGGAACTATCCAAAAAAGATCTTCACAACCCAGATAATCACAATGGTGTGACCACTCACCTAGAGCCAGACATCCTGGAATGAGAAGTCAAGTGGGCCTTAGGAAGCATCACTGCGAACAAGCTAGTGGAGGTGATGGAATTCTGGTTGAGCCATTTCAAATCCTAAAAGATGATGCTGTGACTGTGCTACACTCAATATGCCAGCAAATTTGGAAAACTCAGCAGTGGCCACAGGACTGGAAAAGATCGGTTTTCATTCCAATCCCAAAGAAAGGCAATGCTAAAGAATGCTCAAACTACCACACAATTGCACTCATCTCACATGCTAGCAAAGTAATGTTCAAAATTCTCCAAGCCAGGCTTCAACAGTAAATGAACAGTGAACTTCCAGAAGTTCAATCTGGATTTAGAAAAGGCAGAGGAACCAGAGATCAGATGGCCAACATCCGCTGGATCATCAAAAAAGCAAGAGGGTTCCAGAAAAACTTCTGCTTTATTGACTATGCCAAAGGCTTTGACAGTGTGGATCACAGCAAACTGTGGAAAATTCTTAAAGACATCAGCATACCAGACCATCTGACCTGTCTCCTGAGAAATCTGTATGCAGGTCAAGAAGCAACAGTTAGAATTGGACATGGAACAACAGAGTGGTTCCAAATCAGGAAAGGAGTATGTCATGGCTGTTTATTGTCACCCTGATTATTTAACTTATATACAGAGTAGATCATGTAAAATGCCTGGCTGAATGAAGCACAAGCTGGAATCAAGATTGCTATGAGAAATATCAATAATCTCAGATTTTTTGGACCACACCACACTTAAGGCAGAAAGCAAAGACGAACTAAGGAGGCTTTAATGAAAGTGAAAGAGGAGAGTGAAAAGGTTGACTTAAATCTCAACATTCAGAGAACTAAGATCATGGCATCTGGTCCCATCACTTCATAGCAAATAGATGGGGAAACAATGGAAACAGTGAGAGACTATATTTTGGGGGGCTCAAAAATCATTGCAGATGGTGACTGTAGCCATAAATTAAAAGATGCTTACTCCTTGGAAGAAAAGCTATGACAAAGCTAGAAAGTATATCACAAAGCAAAGACATTACTTTCCCAACAAAAGTCCATCTAGTTAAAGTTTTGTTTTTTTTCCAGTAGTCATGTATGGATGTGAGAGTTGGACTAGAAAGAAAGCTGAGTGCCAAAGAATTGATGCTTTTGAACTGTGGTGTTAGAGAAGACTCTTGAGAGTCCCTTGGAAAGCAAGGAGATCCAACCAGTCCATCCTAAAGGAAATCAGTCCTAAATATTCATTGGAAGGACTGATGCTGAAGCTGAAACTCCATTACTTTGGCCACCTGATGCAATAAACTAACTCATTGGAAAAGATCCTGATGCTGGGTAAGAGTGAAGGCAGGAGAAGAAGGGGACGACAGAGGATGAGATGACTTGATGGCATCACTGACTGAATGGACATGAGTTTGAGCAAGCTCCGGGAGTTGGTGATGGATAGGGAAGGCTGGTGTGCTACAGTCCATGGGGTCACAAAGAGTCAGACACGACTGAGCGACTGAACTGAACTATTGTTTGCTCATGATTAGATTCAGATTATGCATTTTTTACAAGAATGCCACAGAAGTGAATTAGTGGTGTTCCGGTTTTTATTGTTGTTGGTTGTTTTGTTTTTGCCTGTGCTAGGTCTTCATTCTGGTACACATATGGGCTCAGGCTCAAACCTGCGTTCCTTGCATTGGAAAGCAGATTCTTTTGTTTTTTTTTTTTAATTAGAGGATAGTTGCTTTACAATGTGTTGATTTTTGCCATACATCAACATGGAGGGCAGATTCTTAACCAGTGGAACACCAGCAAAGTTCTTTGTTTGTTTGTTTGTTTTTTCAGTGAATTATATCTGAAAGCACATGATGTCAGTTTGTTCCATTACTATGTTCTTAACATTGATCTCTTTGGAGAAGGCAATAGCACCCTACTCCAGTACTCTTGCCTGGAAAACCCCTGGATGGAGGAGCCTGGAAGGCTGCAGTCCATGGGGTCGCTGAGGGTCAGACACGACTCATCTACTTCACTTTCATTTTTCACTTTCATGCATTGGAGAAGGAAATGGCAACCCACTCCAGTACTCTTGCCTGGAGAATCCCAGGGATGGGGGAGCCTGGTGGGCTTCCCTCTATGGGGTCGCACAGAGTCGGACACGACTAAAGTGACTTAGCAGCAGCAGCAACATTGATCTCTTGGTTAAGGTGGCATCTGCCAAGTTTCTAAATTACCGTTTTTCCTTTTGTAATAAATTTCTCCTGTAGAGATGCTTTAAGACTGTGTAAGCATTCTGTTACTTCTTAGTTTTTAGTATCCACTCATGTTTCTTGTCTGATATAATTATGATGGACCTCATTTTTAAGCTGAACATTTTATTTTGTATTTTGTTAGCTTTAAGTCATCTTAACTTTCCTGTTGACATAGAAATGGCACATATTTTAAGTTTTGGAGGTTAAATGAAGGAAGCTTTTCAATAATAATGAAAAATGCCTACGACTATTTAATGTCCTATTGCACAGTGTAACCAAATGGTTCATTTTGGTTGAGAAAGTTGGGTCCTGGTCACTATATGATCAAATATGGGTATAGTAAGTATCTGGGATATTGAAAAATGGAAGTGAGAAGATGATGAGGCTAAGTAGGTTTAGGATTGGAAGAGAATGTGACTCAGACTTCATTCCTTCTTTATCTTGCCCTTTCCACTCTTATCTTCCACACAACCCTATCTTACAAAAAACTCAATACAAAAGAAAGAAGTCTAACTCAGAGGAACTCAGTGGAGACAAAGTAAAATAGAAGATAACCAGTCAATCAGTAATAGCTTATTCCCTCAATCTAGGACAAAGTAGCATTAAAAAAAATTTTTTTTGTTGTTGTTTATGAGCTAGATAAGAAATAAAAGACATTAATCATCTTTCAGGCTATGTATAAATTATAAAACTTATAAAATTAACTCCAGGTGACATTTACAGATTATCAGAATAGCAGCAAAAGTATACTAGCACCCAAGATATAATTAATGATCTGAGACAAATATTAAAGTGTAGTCAAAATTTTGTTGAGCAAGAAAATACAAACATCAGTATGATTTAAAGGGAAATCCAACGAACTCATTTAAACTAGCTTTAAATTACAAAGAAAGAATAATCTTGAAGGAAATGTATGAAGAAGCAGAGGATAAGCTCCCCCTCAATCTGTGGGGAACTCAAGCAGAGGACAGGACCCCCTCAGTCTACAGGGGACTTTATCAGAGGTCAGGGCTTCCTCAGTCTGCAGACCCAAGCAGAGCACAGGCCTCTGGGTTCTGGGGCTGCATGCCAGGCCTGGTGCTCCATTCCACCCCTCTTGCTCAGCTACTGCCCCTACAGCTGAGTGACCACACCTTGCTTTTGACGTGGTTGTGGGTATACAAGGTCTGTCACATGCTTTTCAACCATCTACCTGGTTTCAGGACTCTGAGATACTAGAGAAGTCCAGCCACACTGCAGCTGTCATCTCTGCGTCCAGCTGATTCCACTTGGAGGAGGTCTCTGGGCCCCTGGCCACCCCCTGGAACTGATAGCCTGCCAGCAACCCCCAGCCTCTGCAGGTTCAAAGCCTCAGCCCTCTGGGTTCCTAGGCCCAGCATGGGCCATACTCACCTCCTATGCCAGGAGTGGCTGGGATCCCACGAAACCTCCTGCCAGTTCTGAGTCAGGTGACTGGGAGAGAGAGGCTGCAGCCACTAGAGGGGTGACCTGGGGAAGAGAACATATAACATAAGCTCTTAAGAAAAAAAGCCCCAGTATGTCTTTGCACAGGAATAAATTTGGAGGAACAGGAAAAAAAAAAAAAAGAAACGTATGAAGAAAATGAAAACTGTTCTTTATATTCATTGTCCCCTCCCTTCTTTAATCCTCCTTCCTCTCACATCTGAAGGATAGATCCTCTTAGTAGTTTTGTGGGCATTAAATAACAGCCGTATTTATTTGGCTGTGCCAGATCTTAGTTGCAGCATGTCGACACTTTAGATGTGGTGTGTGGGATCTAGTTCCCTGACCAGGGATCGAACCCAGGCCTCCTGCAGTGGGATAATGAAGTCTTAATCACTGGACCACCAACTTCCCTGGTGGCTCAGATGGTAGAGAATCTGCCTGCAATTCAGGAGACCCAGGTTTGATACCTCCTGCGTTGGGAAGATCCCCTGAGGAGGGAAATGGCAACCCACTTCAGTATTCTTCCCTGGAAAAGTCCATGGACTGAGAAGCCTGGCAGGCTACAATCCATTGCATGGGATTGGCTACAATCCATTGCAATGGGATTGCATGAGTGAGGGAATAAAACTTTGACTTTCACTGGGAAAGTCCCTAGCCTTATTTTTTGAAATGTATTTTATATACAGTGAAATAGCCAGGTCTTAAAAATATTACTTAACCAGTTTTGATGAATGCACAGTAAGACATCCATCTTTTCTGTCATCCTAGCACCTCTTCCTAGTTAATCTGCTCCCCCTCCAAGCAACTGCTGGGTTTATTTCTATCACCATAGGTTGATTTTGCCTTTTCTATAATTTTTTTACATATGGAATTTTATAGAATATATTTTTCTGGGAGTATTTAGTGTACTCACAGTTGTGCATGGATCACCACAATCAATTTTAGAACCTTTTTTTTTATCTCCCCAAATAATCTATTTCACAGAAAAAGAATCATACTTTATATGTTGTTTCTTTCACTTAACATAATGCTTTCAAGATTCACCCATGTTGTAGCATGTACCTTCCTCCCTTCCTGCATAATATTCCATTGTATGTATGCAGCATATTTTACTTAGTCACAGCTGAGGTCCATTTGAGTTATTTCCACTTTTTGGCTCTTCTGAACAATGCTGATATGTGTATTCACTACAAGTTTTTGTGTAGACATGTTTTCATTTCTCATGGATACATACCTAGGAATGGAATTGCTCAGTCATGTTAATTCACTGTATGAGAGATCCAATTTCTCTACATTCAGACCAATGCATTCTTATGCAAGGGCTTTTTCTGGATGTGAACAGATATTTTCATTTATCTTGCATAAGTAAAATTTGAATTGCTTGTAGGGTAGATGTATGTTTAATGTTGTAAGACTCTTCCACTGAAATTATGAGAATATTAATTGCTCTGCATCTTCTCCAACATTTGGCATGTCAGTTGTTTTATTTAGTCATTCTAGTTATAGCTATGTTCTTGTCCATTGTTACCCATTAAATGGCTCTAAATAGCTGTTTCAACTATAACAAAGTATTCGTTGTAAACATTTTATTTCTTGTTTATTTTTGGTGCACTGGGTCTTTGTTGCTGCATTTGGGCTAAAGGGCTTCTCCTTTGGTGGCTCCTTTTGTTGGGGAGAATGGGCTCTAGGTGTGTGAGTTCGGTAGTTGCAGTGTGCAGGCTTAGTTGTCCCCGGAGGCATGTGGAATCTTCCTGGATCAGGGACTGATCCTGTGTCCTCTGCATTGGCAGGCAGATTCCCAGCATCTGGACCACAAGGAAAGTCTTACTGTAATTTATTTTTGAATAATAGTCTATATATTACCTAAAATAGTAGCATTATCAAATTACAATAGCATTGTCAGGAAATATTATTATTATATTATAAATAATTGTAAATAATTGGCTTCTGCTTTTTCATCATTATAATTATTGCTAAAGTAAACCTATTTGATTGAACACAGATTTTTAAAGATGTTATATAATTATCTTTTTAAAGATGTTATATAGATTATAAAGATGTTATATAATGTCAGATAATAACAATATGAAAAAAAAGTTAAAGGTGACATAAGTTTTTTTTTTTTTGTAAGAGTTTGTATTTAGTTTGTATTTAGTAGAGAGGAGACAATTTATCCTGTAGTTTTGCTGTTTATTAGCCTTTAATCTTTAGATTAAAACATAGATAGTTCATAGAAAAGAGGAATTGAAGTTCAAGATGTTTCCTGATAGCATAAAAACCTCATGCTTGGTCTAAAAAGAGTTCAAATTTCTAATTAAAGTAGATTACATCAGATAATACTGACAGTAGTTGTAAATAAGAGCACTTACAAATAACATCAATAAGATTTATGATGTTATGGGGAACGAAAGAGGAGCCTGGAAATTTAAAATAAAGGAGAAAAAAACTTAGTAAGTTTTCAGCTTCACAAAAGAAGAAATATAAATGTCCAAGAAATAAGTTTTAAATGGTCAGCCTCTATAATAAGTTGAAAAGCATACATTATTCTATCTTTTTTTCTTTCTGTATGAATTTGGAAAGCTAAAAGAACATGATTAGAAATATGGAAATTTTGACTTAAAATGGGACAGTCTAGGCACGCTGTGAGAAAATACCTTCCTTCTTCCCTAAAGTGCTGAAATGGTAAAGAATCCACCAGCCAATGCAGGAGACGTGAGTTTGATGCTTCGGTCAGCAAGATCCCCTAGAGTAGGAAATGGCAAGCCCCTTCAGTCTCCTTGCTTGGAAAATTCCATGGATAGAAGAACATGGCAGGCTACAGTCATGGGTTCTCAAAGAGTCCGACACTCAGCCACTGAGCACTACCACTATCTTGTTGGAGAACAATTTGGATAGTCTTGAAAGTGTATGTATGACTGCTTCAGTCTAAAGAAAGGACTCATAGCCCTTTGTTTATTCTATGGAGTATAATCCATCACTGACATATAATTGAAGGGTTGAGGGAGACTTGCTATATCAGGTTCCCAGCATAAAGTAGGACTGATGGATGAAGGGTGGGACGAAACGGCATACTGGACAGTTTCTTGTTACAGTGAGCACTTAAGCAGAGGCTGGTGGATTGCCTGATAGAGGTATTGCAGATAGTTGGTGCTTGGCCTCACTAGATGGACTCCATGCCCTTGAAAGTCTCTTCTAACCTTGAGATCCTCTCAGCAGCTTAAGCAGAAAACACAGATGGCCACTTCATAACTTACTTAGCCACTAAGCTTGTATAGTAAGGGTTTTATATCAGAGCATGGTTAGCCTCTGGTGTATCTGTCCCATAATTAGTAAAACCCAGCTGGCACTGCAGGCAAAGAATAAGATGTATAGAACTTCAATGTAAATAATCTAAAAATGCAGACATGAAAGATTCCACTGTTTTTATGAAGCTGGGTTCTCACTTCTTAGAACTAAATATAATGATGTGTAAGTTTAGCTCAAGGTGAATTTTTCTTGGGATGTATAAAGGAGATTATTGCATTTGCTGGTATCATTGTTTTTCCTAGTACCAAGTACATTGTTTTATGATTTGTTGCCTACTGCTACTGCAAATCCTTTTTTATCACTTTTTCAGAATTTCAGCTTTGTATTTATTTCTGCCAGACATTTTCATATTTTTCAGATTAATTCTATACTTGTCTTTATTTCCATGATAATTCCATGAAATAATATATTAGGTTTAACAAACTTATTTTTCTCGTTTTGTGTTTATTTTATATACAAAAACATCAAACTTTATTTTTTTAATTGATTTTTTTCACCCTGCATTGAGATATAATTGACATATAACACTATACAAGGTTAAGGTGTGTAATGTGATCATTTGATATATGTGTGTGTTTTGAAATGATTTTCATAGTTTTATGTTATTTTGGAATTTGTGAAATTTTCTTCCCTTTTAGTAGTTTGTACCATTAGTCTCATTTATTACTGGCCAAAATTTTGCTCTTTGCTGTGTTTTTAAATTAATTATTAGTTAAAAGGTCTTAGATATTATTTGAATCTCTACTAGACAAGTATTGCTTGTCCCTGGCAAAAGTCCTTTGTTAACCATATTTAATCCAGTCTTTAGTCCCTCTGATTGCTCTTCCCCAAGCTGATTTGTCTGAATCACTTTTGCAAGTAGAATACCAAGAGACCTTATTGGAATTGTTTCATTATCAATGTCCAAATGTATAACATCTGCTGAGGTTTCTTCCTGCCTGAAGCCTTGTGTTCTCAAAACTCCCATTAGTTTCCATGGATGTCATCTCATTTGTTAGCAAGCATCAAACTGGTTTAAGAACAGACCACTAAAGGCTAGCTGGCAGCTTTCCAGAGAGGTAAATTTAGGGTCAAGTTGTGACTTTGTAATCCTTAAAAGAGAGGTGAGAAAAATTCAGCAGTAACAAAAACCCATCAGTGTTCACAGGCTAGGAAATCATTTTCTGGTGCTCTTTTCATTTATTTTTATTAAAAGCCTTATATTTGGTTGTCAGTCTTTACAACCATACTTAGTGGATGATATTAAAACTAAGGATTTCCCATTTCATTGTGTAACACCAGTCTTTTGAAAACTGTAAAATTCAGAATCTTTTTTCTGATTTATGATTTTATTCTTGTGTTCCTTGATTTATATTCTATGTTTAAGATGTTTATGAGGCTTTAAAAAGTAATGGAGCTGTAGATTTGAATTTGCCTGCTAACAATTGTTAAATACTTAAAAGGGAAGGGGAAAATGCAGTGCCTTCCTCTATATGATTAAATGACTTCTAAAGTATTATTATTATTTTTTGTAATATCTACATTTCCTTGTAATGCCTTCATTTTCATCTATGACATTTTGTTTGCCCTATGAAGTACTTGAAACAGTGATGGCAATGCCAGTGCTAATGTTTTATTTCAAATAATATGTGTCTTAGCAGACACTTAAGTATCTTTTCCTTTAACTGTAAATCTACTTGTTGTGGACTATGAGCCTCTTCCAACTTAGCCAGATGGACAGAATTAACATTTGTCTCATACTCTTTCAAATCACTTTTATTACATATAAAAGCATGCATATGTATGTATACATAGAGTATGTATACATAGAGTTTGTCCATATGTATGTATATATAGAGTATGTATGGACTAAGAGCCTCGTCCAACTTACCCAGATGGACAGTGTTAACATTTGTCTCAACTCTTTCAAATCACTTTTGTTACATATAAAAGCATACATACAGAGAGTGGTATCATACTCTAATATTTTGCCATATGCTTTTTAAATTTCAGTTCTGAAATAATACATGCAGAGTTCATGTAAAACATTTGTATAGCTCAGAATTATTACAAGAACAGTCAATCACCAGTCAAATGGTTAAGAAATAGAATATTTCTTTCCTGCCATTAGCATAATCATTTCTTTACTCATCTATACAAAGTTTTGTCATTCCTGTATGCATCTTCAATACTATAGTTCTTAAGGGTAAATTTCTACAGGATAAGTGCATAGGAGGGAGATGAGCATGTAGTTAAAAGAAAATTTTTTCTCTTGAATAAAATTTTTTCTCATTACAATAATGTTTCACCAGTCACTGATTCCATAGCAAATAATAAACATTTGGTTTATGTTCCTATAACTACACTAACATTAATTATGATTTTATAAAAATTAGATTGTATTATATTACTTTTTTGAGGCTTCATTCTTGTAATATTAAATTTATGTACTTCTTGTTGGGTCAGAGTAAGTAGATTTCTATCATGATATTAATAACTTGAGAAATATGGATTTAAGAGTACTATTTAAAGACATAAAGAGAATCAGTCATAAAATCAAAATAGTGTGTCTTTTAAATTAATAGAGTAAAAGAAAAGAAAAACAACCCACTTAAAAAACATAGACCCAACCTAAAAGAAATCCCACAGACTGAATAAATAAAACAAAATCTAAATGATCTATTATTCACAAGACACAATCCTAAAAGCAATGTGAGTTGAAATGCAAAGGATGGACAAAAGATTTTCCAGAAAAGTGTAAACAAAAATAATGTACTTGAGGTGGAAATAGAAATTTTTTGATAGTTATTTTCCTCTAAATTTAATCTTAAACCAAAAGCAACAAGTTTATCTCCTCTAGATATTATCAATCCTTATTCTTTATTGTCTGACATTTTAAAGTGATTACGTTATTTTCATTTCGATTTATTTCAGCCTTCAGTTCAGTTCAGTTCAGTAGCAAAGTCGTGTCCGACTCTTTGCGACCCCATGAATCGAAGCACGCCAGGCCTCCCTGTTCATTACCATCTCTCGGAGTTCACTCAGACTCAGGTCCATCGAGTTCGTGATGCTATCCAGCCATCTCATCCTCGGTCATCCCCTTCTCCTCCTGCTCCCAATCCCTCCCAGCATCAGAGTCTTTTCCAATGAGTCAACTCTTCACATGAGGTGGCCAAAGTACTGGAGTTTCAGCTTTAGCATCATTCCTTCCAAAGAAATCCCAGGGTTGATCTCCTTCAGAATGGACTGGTTGGATTTCCTTGCAGTCCAAGGGACTCTCAAGAGTCTTCTCCAACACCGCAGTTCAAAAGCATCATGTTTCAGCCTTATTGAGTTGTAATTGACAAATAAAGGGAATTTCCTGGCAGTTCAGTGGTTAGGACTCTGAGCTTTCACTGCTGAGGGCATAGATTCAATCACTGGTCAGGAAACTAGTTGGATCCCACAGATTACCTAGTGTAGCTTTCCCCCTCCACCACCACAAAAAAAGTGACAAATAGACTTGCAAGCTACTCAAAGTGTACAATGTGAAGAGTATTCCCTCTATTGAGTTAATTAGCATGGATTTATCGTTCCCTTTCTCATAGAGTTACCTTTCTTTTCTATTTTTCTTACTGAAAACATGTAAATCCTACTCTCTTGTTGTTCTTTTAATTACTAAATTGTTCTGATTCTTTTGAGACTCCATGGACCATACCCCACAGGCTCATCTGTCCATGGGATTTCCTAGGCAAGAATATTGGAGTGGGTTGCCATTTCTTTCTCAGGATCTTCCCAACCCAGGGATTGAACCCAAGTGTCCTGCATTGGCAGGCAAATTCTTTACCACTGAGCCACCTGGAAAGCCTTCTATTCTTTTAGCAAATTTCAGTTATACGGTACATTGTTATCAACTATAGTTAATGAATTATACATTAGGACCTCAGACCTTATTCATTGTATAACTGAAAGCCTGTACCCTCTTACCAGCCTTTCTCTGCTTCTCTCATGCCCCAGCTCCTAGCAATCAATTTTTACTCTGTTTCTGTGAGTTTGATTTTTTAAGATTCTATAAATATATATGATACCATGCAATATTTATCTTTCTCTGTGTAACATATTTCTCTTAGCAAAATGCCCGTTAGGTTCATCCATGTTGTTGCAAATGATAGGTTTTCCTTCCTTTTAAAAACAATATGTGGGGCCATCCAAGAAGGATGGGTCATGGTGGACAGATCTGACAGAATGTAGTCCACTGGAGAAGGGAATGGCAAAGCACTTCAGTATTCTTGCCTTGAGAACCCCATGAGCAGTATGACAAAGCAAAAAAATAGGACACTGAAAGATAAACTCCCTGGGTTGGTAGGTGCCCAATATGCTACTAGAGATCAGTGGAGAAATAATTCCAGAAAGAATGAAGTGATGGAGCCAAAACAAAAACAACACTTAGTTGTGGATGGAAGTGGTGATAGAAGCAAGGTTCCATGCTGTAAAGAGCAATATTGCGTAGGAACCTGGAATGTCAGGTCCATGAATCAAGGCAAATTGCAAGTGGTCAAACAGGAGATGGCAAGAGTGAACAGTGACATTCTAGGAATCAGCTAACTAAGATAGACTGGAATGGGTGGATTTAACTCAGATGACCATTATATCTACCAGTATGGGCAAGAATCCCTTAGAAGAAATGGAGTAGCTGTTATAGTCGACAAAATAGTCTGAAGTGCAGTACTTGGATACAATCTCAGAAACGACAGAATGATCTCTGTTCATTTCCAAGGCAAATTATTCAATATCATGGTAATCCAAGTCTATGCCCCTACCAGTAATGCTGAAGAAGCTGAAGTTGAACAGTTCTATGAAGACCTACAGATCTTCTAGAGCTAATACCCAAAAAAGATGTCCTTTTCATTATAGGGGACTGGAATGCAAAAGTAGAAAGTCA
>SJYX01013093.1:170023-210374 GCA_006410675.1 Oreotragus oreotragus | reverse complement strand
GAGTGAAAAAGTTGGCTTAAAGCTCAACATTCAGAAAACGAAGATCATGGCATCCAGTCCCATCATTTCATGGCAAATAGATGGGGAAACAGTGGCTGACTTTA
Source organism: Oreotragus oreotragus (assembly GCA_006410675.1). NCBI lineage: Eukaryota > Metazoa > Chordata > Mammalia > Artiodactyla > Bovidae > Oreotragus > Oreotragus oreotragus. The sequence goes on along the minus strand of SJYX01013093.1, from coordinate 210,270 downwards.
TTTTTTTGGGGCTCCAAAATCACTGCAGATGGTGATTGCAGCTGTGAAATTAAAAGATGCTTACTCCTTGGAAGGAAAGTTATGACCAACTTAGACAGCATATTAAAAAGCAGAGACATTACTTTGGCAACAAAGGTCCATCTGGTCAAGGCTATGGTTTTTCCAATAGTCATGTATGGATGTGAGAGTTGGACTATAAAGAAAGCTGGGCACAGAAGAATTGATGCTTTTGAACTGTGGTGTTGAAGAATGCTCTTGCAAGTCCCTTGGAGGGCAAGGAGATCCAACCAAACCATCCTAAAGGAGATCAGTCCTGGGTGTTCATTGGAAGGACTGGTGTTGAAACTGAAACTCCAATATTTTGGCCACCTGATGGGAAGAGCTGACTCATTGGAAAAGACCCTGATGCTGGGAAAGATTGAGGGCAGGAGAAGAGGATGACAGAGGATGAGATGGTTGGATGGCATCACTGACTCGATGGACATGGGTTTAAGTAAACTCTGGGAGTTGGTGATAGACAGGGAGGCCTGGCAAGCTGCAGTTCATGGGGTCGCAGAGTCGGACATGACTGAACGACTGAACTGAACTGAAAGACAATAAAATCCCATCGTGTACATATACCATATTTTTTGTACCCATTACTCATTAATCAGTTGACAAACACTTAAGTTGTTTCTTTACCTTGACTATTTTGAAAAGTTCTACTATTTAATTTGAGGTACTATCTCATTGTGGTGTTGATTCATGTTTTTTTAATAATGAATAATGATTAGTTTCTTTTCATGTACCTGCTGGCCACCTGTTTGTCTTTTTGGGAAAAATGTCCATTAAGTCCTTAATTTTTATTTACTTATTATTATTGGAATGAAACAGTTTTTCATAGAAAGTTGATTGATACTGAAATTTCCTACATGTGGTTTTCTGAATTTTTATTTATATTTTTAATGTAATTAGAAATTTTATAATCTTTATTATAAAGGTAGCAGATGGTTGGAATCTGCACTTACATAGATACTTCTCCCTAACACTTTCCATGTACACACACAGAGGACTGTATCATATGTAATTTTTCACCTGCCCTTTTTAATTATATATTTTGAAATTTTGTCATTGCAATACAGGCTACTTTAGTGAATACCTAGAATTCCATTGTACAGGCATATCATACTGTACTTTATTTACCCAGTCCTGTATCCTTTTGAAACATTTGTTGTTATGATGCAACTCAAACAAGCTTTACATAAATATTCTTGAAACTTTTTTTTACTCTTTTTTCGGCCACACCACAGTGTTATCTTAATTCCTTACCTTAATTCTAGGTCATGCAGCAAGCAGTGGAAGTGCAGGATCTTAACTATTGCACCACTAGGAAAATCTCACATAAATATTCTCATATTAGAAAGAACTACTATTCAAACTGCTGCACAATTGTGCTCATTTCACATGCCAGCAAGGTAAGGCTCAAAATCCTCCAAGCTAGGCTTCAACAGTATGTGAACCAGAAACTCCAGATGTACAAGCTCGATTTAGAAAAGGCAAAGGAACCAGAGATCAAATTGCCAATATCTGTTGGATCATAGTAAAAGGGAGAGAATTCCAGAAAAACATTTACTTTTGCTTCCTTGACTATGCTAAAGCCTCTGACTGTGTGGATTACAACTGTGGAAAATTCTTAAAGAGGTGGGAATACCAGACCACCTTACCTGCCTCCTGAGAAACCTGTGTGCAGGTCAAGAAGCAACAGTTAGAAGCATAGACTGGAACAATAGACTGGTTCCAAATCAGGAAAGGAGTACATCAAGGCTCTATATTGTCACCCTGCCTATTTAACTTATATGCAGAGCAAATCATCTGAAATGCTGGGCTGGATGAAGCAAAAGCTGGAATCAAGATTGCAGGGAGAACTATCAATAACCTCAATAACCTCAGATAAACTGCGGAGAAGGCAATGGCAACCCACTCCAGTACTCTTGCCTGGAAAACCCCATGGGCAGAGGAGCCTGGTAGGCTGCAGTCCATGGGGTCGCTACGAGTCAGACATGACTGAGCGACTTCACTTTCACTTTTCACTTTCCTGCATTGGAGAAGGAAATGGCAACCCACTCCAGTGTTCTTACCTAAATCCCAGGGACGGAGGAGCCTGGTGGGCTGCCATCTATGGGGTCGCACAGAATCGAACACGACTGAAGCAACTTAGCAGCAGCAGCAGATAAACTGATGACATCACTCTTATGGCAGAAAGCAAAGAAGTAAAGAACCTCTTGATGAAAGTGAAAGAGGAGTGAAAAACTTGGCTTAAAACTCAACATTCAAAAAACTAAGATCATGGGATACGATCCCATCACTTCATGGCAAATAAAAGGGGAAATAATGGAAACAGTGGCAGACTTTATTTTTGGGGGCTCCAAAATCACTGCAGATGGTGACTACAGCTATGAAATTAAAAGATGGTTGCCACTTGGAAGAAAAGCCATGACCAACCTAGACAGCATATTAAAAAACAGAGACATTACTTTGCTGACAAAATTCTGTATGGTCGAAGTTATGGTTTTTCCAGTAGTCATGTATGGATGTGAGAGTTGGACCATAAAGAAGGCTGAGGACCAAAGAGTCAATGCTTTCAAACTGTGATGTTGGAGAAGACTCTTGAGAGTCCCCTGGATCACAAGGAGATCAAATGAGCCAATGCTAAAGGAAATCAACCCTGAATATTCACTGGAAGGACTGTTGCCCGAAGCTGAAGCTCCAATATTTTGGCCACCTGATTTGAAGAGCAGAGTCATTGGCAAAGACCCTGATGCTGGGAAAGACTGAAGGCAGGAGAAGGGGACAACAGAGGATGAGATGGTTGGATGGCATCACTGACTCAGTGGACATGGTTGAGCAAACTCTAGGAGATAATGAAGGACAGGGAAGCCTGGCTTGCTACAGTCTGTGGGGTCTCAAAGAGTGAGACATGATGGAGTGACTGAACAACAAAACAAGTTAAGTGCAATCAACTGATGTGTTAAATATGTGTGCAGAGAGAGTCANTTGAGCAAACTCTAGGAGATAATGAAGGACAGGGAAGCCTGGCTTGCTACAGTCTGTGGGGTCTCAAAGAGTGAGACATGATGGAGTGACTGAACAACAAAACAAGTTAAGTGCAATCAACTGATGTGTTAAATATGTGTGCAGAGAGAGTCAAGAAGGGAGTGTTCAGTTTTATCTGAGTGCATTAGTCCCTCAGTCATGTCCAACTCTTTGCAACCCCATGGACTTTACCCTGCCAGGCTCCTCTGTTCATGGGATTCTCCAGGCAAGAATACTGGCATGGATTGCCATTTCCTTCTCCAGGGGATCTTCCCAACCCAGGGGTTGGACCTGCATGGTAGGCAGATTCTTTACCATCTGAGCCAGCAGAGAAGCCCCTTTTATCTGAGTGAGGCAGCAGGATAAGAAATAATTGATTTGGGGAAAAAAAGAAATATTTGATCCAGGATTTCCTTGGCAGTCCAGTGTTTAATCTGGGCTACCACTGCAGGGGGAAAGTGTTTCATCCCTGTCTGAGAGATCAGATCCCGTGTGACTTGTGATATGGCCCCAAAAAATAAAAAAATAAAAACACCACCACCAACAGCAAGAAGAAAACATATAAAAAGCTGGGGAATTAAGAAATACTTGATTCCACAATGTCACATTTCCTCTAGTTCTTTATTACAGGCAAACTGGAAGACCAAAAAGCTTTCTATGTTAAGATCTACTTGAAGATAGGGCTGCTTAAAATAGCCTAGAGGAAGCAAGGCTGGGGGTAGGGCTGGGTAGGGCAGTATGGTTGGTTTAAGAGACATTCTGTAAAATATGGCCCAAAGCCAGGAACTTGGAGTCCTTGGTTGCTGGACTGAAAAATGTGAATTTTGCTCTGGGAAATCTTGGTTCCCTCTTTCCTTTACCAAGCTGTTCTTTGACTCTTTATGGGCTTTTTAGCTTCAGATCTAAGGGAACCTCGCAGGGGTTAGTTTAGAATGTGTGGTTTCTAGAACCCCCTTGGGTGATGTTGTTGTTTAGCCAGGTGCAGTGTGGAATATAGCCTAAAGCAATTAGATTTGCATTTCAAATGAATTCCATAAATAGCTGCATTGTCTAATTGGAAATTTGGGTAGGACAACTGAGAAACCAATTTTTATTTTATTTTAATTTTAAAATTTAAAATACAACTTTATTTTGGTACCACTACATTTTCATTCAATCACTGAATATTTAGCATTGAATTGCGATTCATTAAGTTTAAAATATACACTAAATTTCATAGGTTTTATGTAAAAATGTAAACTTGCTGATAATTTTTATAATAATTCCATGCTGAAATAATTTGCTTGCTATGGTGACTTAAATATATTAAATTCTATATTACCTGCTTCTTTTTTACCTAAAGAAAATACCTCCTAAAAGCTTTGAAATGATTTCTGTAGCTCACATTGTATTTACATTGGACAGTGAAGGCAATGGCACCCCACCCCAGTACTCTTGCCTGGAAAATCCAATGGACGGAGTAGCCTGGTGGGCTGCAGTCCATGGGGTCGCTAACAGTCGGACAGACTGAGCGACTTCACTTTCACTTTTCTCTTTCATGCACTGGAGAAGGAAATGGCAACCCACTCCAGTATTCTTGCCTGGAGAATCCCAGGGGTGGGGAAGCCTGGTGGGCTGCCGTCTATGGGGTCACACAGAGTCGGACACGACTGAAGTGACTTAGCAGCAGTGCTTCCTTAGAACAGCGTGAAGGTTTGGGTGTGCTATATTTTGCAAGTCAATCAGGGTAGCTTAGGTCCAGACAATGTTTGCTATCTAACACTCATTAAAATGTGAGCTCCATTAGAACTGGTCCCTTTCCTCTACTTTTGATGGATACATGCCTTGTTATTGGTCTCCATAAGCATTTTGAATGCATGTACGGAGGCAAAGAAGTAAGAATGGGGAACACATGGATAAACGGAAGAGTCTACTCAACTTAATGGCTTCTCAGAAGACTCATGGGTCATTAGTAGGATTTGGGGGTTAAGGCAAGCCCAAAGAATGAGGTAATTCATTAACTTTTAGACATGAAAGTTTTAACCACTCACTCCTGTCCGACACTCTGCAACCCCATTGACTGTAGCCCACCAAGCTCCTATGTCCATGGAATTCTCCAGGCAATAAAATTGGAGTTGCCAGCCATACCCTTCTCCAGGGGATCTTCCTGACCAAAGGTTAGAATTTGGGTCTCCTGTATTGCAGGCAAATTCCTTACCATCTGAGCCATCAGGGAAGCCCTTTTAGATATGGTTCAGTTATAATTGCTTGGTGAAGATGTCCAATTAGTGGATAAATGAATTTCACATTCAGGAGAAATATCTTTTCTTGATGTGAGAATCAATAGCAGGCAATCATAGACTGAAGGGCAAGTGTACCAACAAACAGGGTGAATATTCTCCAACACCACAGTTCAAAAGCATTAATTCTTCGGTGCTCACCCTTCTTTTACCTCTGTGCATACCATCACCAGCTAAGTGCTGAATAAATAGTCAGTATTCTTGGAGATTATGTTATTATTCTTAGAAAGTCTAAACTGAAATAGACATATTTTCTTCAAAGGAAAATGTTGGAGGAAGGGAGCAGAGACCCAAGGCATGTGAGCCATAAGCCTGGATGTATGTCCATGGTAGTCGTATCTGACTCTGGGATCCCAAAGAGTAGCCCATCAGGCTCCTCTCTCCATGGCATTTTCCAGGCAAGAATACTGGAGTGGTTTGCCATTTCCTTCTTCAGGGGATCTTCCTGACCCAGGGATTGAACCTGTGTCTCGTGCATTGGCAGAAGTGTTCTTTACCACTGTGCCACCACTGTGCACGCATGCACCTGGGCGATGTGGAAAGCATCAAAAACTAAAACCTTTCTTGGTTCTTCATAGGATCATGAATTAGCTAGTTACTGATGGCCTTCTGGAGGGAGTTAGGTGAGGCAAGGTCTTTGAATATTATCTTTGATCATGAGGGAACATTCCAGGTGGATAGACTTGACAGGGGTTAAACCCTAGTGGAAAACAGGATTACAAATCTCCAGAAATCTTGAGGAGAGTTTAAGTGCCGTTAACAAACAAGCCCAAAAAAGTCCATGTAAACTGCATTTGCAAAAGTTCACGTGGTTGGATAAATAACCTGCAATTTGTATATTCTTTTGTTTTAAAAATTAATATGGCAATTCATATTATGGTATTACTTAATACCAGTAAGTTTTCACCATATCTTTTTTTCCTAATTATAAGAAACTAACAAATTTGAAGAAAAATTTATACTAGAAAGTAAAATATACCAGGGTTATTCTGAAGAGGATTTATAGGCCAAGGAATATTTGTGGGAGAAATAGATGGTGACCTTTGACTGCTTCCTTAAGAATTAGCCCCTAAATTGGGCCCCAGTTTCACTCCTTTCCTTAATAATTTGTGAGAACGCTGTGTGAAAAGTGAAAGTGTTAGTTTCCCAGTCCTGTCTGACTCTTTGATTTCATGGAATGTAGCCCTCCAGGCTCCTCTGTCCTTGCAATTCTCCAGGCAAGAATACTGGAGTGGATTGCTATTCCCTTCTCCAGGGGATCTTCCTGGCCCAGGCACTGAACCTGGGTTTCCTGCAAAGCAGGCAAATTCTTTACTATCTGAGACACCAGGGAAAGCCTGTGTGAAACCTGTGTGCATATACTGAATTTGGAGATTAAGCTATGATATTTTATTTAAAGAGCAATGCTGTTCTGCTATAACTCACAGACAGATGAATAGATGTAGTATGTACTGTGCTATACAGTAGTTATTTATCTGTTTAAAGTTATTTTTTAAATCCTGAGGAATTATTGTTTTTTAGTTTAAGTATAGTTGTTTTGAACTGTAAAGTTGGAGAATACTCTTGAGAGTCCTTTGGGCTCCTAGGAGATCAAACCAGTCAATCAAAAAGGAAATCAATAGTGAATATTCATTGGAAAAACTGATGCTGAAACTGAAGCTTCAATAATTTGACCACCTGATGTGACGAGCTGACTCATTAGAAAAAGACCCTGATTCTGGGAAAGAGTGAAGGCAGGAGGAGAAAGGGAGGACAGGGGATGAGATGGTTGGATGGCATCGTTGATTCAATGAACATGAGTTTAAGCATGCTTCTGAATATGATGAAGGACAGGGAAGCCTGGTGTGCTGCAGTCCATGGGGTCGCAAAGAGCTGGACAGCAACAATACTAGTTGATTTACAATATCATGTTAATTTCAGGTGCAATTCTTTTTTAGATTCTTTTCCCTTATAGGTTGTTATAAAGTATTGAGTATAGTTCCCTGTGCTATACAGTAGGTCCTTGTTGGTTATCTATTTTATATATAGTAGTGTCTGTAAGTTGAGTTATTGTAAGGAAATTGAGGTGCAAAGGGGATCTATAGAGCTTTATGCCATGTGGTTGGTAAGCAGTAGAAAGGGGAGTTACCAGTTTCACTCTGGGAAAGCTCACATTATTAAAAAGATATGAAACAGTTAAGGTATGTAAAAAAAGTGTAAAGAATAATACACTGAACATCAGAGTTGGTTATTAATTTTAAGCTTGGATGGGGTTGTTCACGAAAAGTGTGAAGAACAAAAAGGCAGTGGATCTAGAATCTTCTAAGGAACAGGCTTGGGGGACACACCTACAGCCAAGGGACAGACTTTCAATAGTGAGGCTCCAGGGGAGACCTAGATTTTAGTTTCATTGGAGAATCCCTTTGGGGATCTACAAAAGAGCAGAGTAGGTGTGTAATATTTAAGGAATGTTTGGATTTGGCAGTTCAGAAGTCATTGATAACCTTGAGGGGTAACCCCTGAAGATACCTGAATGAGGAGGGAATTTAGTGGGTTGATAGCTTTGAGGCAGATTTGGAGTCTGGGTTTTGGGGAGTGTTTGTCTTTTGTTGTTTTTACATGAATTAACACAATTATCATAGGCTAGCAATGTTACAAATGATGGACATTTAGTTACTTCAGTCAAAAACTATAGCCTGATAAACGTGGTGCTGTAGGTTCGGGAATTACCTGCCACCTTTTCAGGAACCACAGAACCAGATCCCCAAAGCTTGTCTCTTCATTTTGTTTTTGCCACCAGAGAAGCAAGTGTACTTGTGGGCTGGCTGATTTCAATTTTCTTCATCATTTTCCTGAGGGAGGTACCATAGTGGGCTCTTATTGACAGATAGTCCTGGCCTTGGTGCTTTTAGCCTTGCCACCAGAGAGGGGGTTTTAATCTTTCTTTCTTTCTTCTTTTTTTTTAATGTCTTACATACTTTTTTTTTTTTACTATGCCTCGAGGCATGTGGGAACTTTGTTTCCTGACTAGGGATTGAACTTGAGCTCTGTGGACCTCCAGGGAAGTTCTGGATTTTTATCTTTTTGACTAGGAATAAATTATACTGGCTCTTAGCTTCTGAGGAGGTGGTCTAAAACAAGGTCATCTATGACTAGAGAGGTTTAGCTCTTAGGTCAGTTTTATACTTTTGCAACTCATTTGCTTGGTTTTTGACTAAATAGAAGTTGTCCCTCCCTTTAGTTAAGTCTCCTCCTTTGCCCCACCCCCAAGTAAAGGATTTACTGTGGATTCTAAAACCCTGTGGCCAAATGAGGGTGGAGTTTTGGGAGGTAGGAATGAAAACTTTAGGAAAGCTTTTTGCATCTGGCTTCTGGATCTGAAGGAGAAAACTGAGAAACATCTGTAGTTTCTTCCATGGCTCCTATTCGGCACAAGCTCGGAAAAACCATAAGGCCCTGTGGCACCAAGGTAGGACAGGTTGGGGTGTATAGTCATCCAGTCCCTATGCTCCCGCTCTTCCAGCTGACCCAGCCCTGCCTATCTGTGGCCTTTGAAACCCCTCACTGGGTAGCTGTAGGCAAACTGGAGAAACAGATAAGAGACAAAACTAAAAAAAATGTCAGGGTTACAAATCTCGGTAGGGCAGATTTTCCTTTTTTATGCCTAAAAAAGGAAAAGGGGGAAATTAATGGCTGGGATTCTGGAGTAGATAATTTCTCTGCTCTAGTAAAATAAAGTAGATGCCCTTTGAAGGAGGATATTTTTGATGTATGTGTGTGTTAAATGGTTATTTTAGAATTTCCTTAGGTGGATCTTTGGTGAGTCACTGGTTCATCTTTACTTTTGATTTAAATCTGGGTTTGTTAGCAAGGAGTTGTGGTGAGCATTGTTTGGTGGTAGGTTGGAGAGCAGGGCTGACTTCTGTGCATCTTTTTCATGCCGTATTTTAAAGGGAATGTGAGAGGGAAAATACAATATCAGGAATGATTGTGTCTTCTGAAAGTCAAACTTCATGGAGGCCTCAGTGGTTTTCTCTCGGGTTTTTCTTCACATGCTCAATTTTCAGGTTGAGGAAGCAGACTTGGAAGGTATTTCTTCTGATTAGGGATAAATACACTGTGGGCTGCTCCTGCCGCTCTACTTGTTAGTTTTTAAAATTGCTTTTTCCTCCAAGGAGGTGAAAAAAATTGGTTCTTGGTGGGGGAGGGGTTGAAAAAACTTAAGATATCACAATGAGGTTACCATCTGTAAACACAGACACACTATATCTGTGATATTATGATCTTCTGGGGAGGTATTAAGATCTTCTGGGGAGGAATATTAGGGAAAAAATGTTTTAAAAAAAGACTTCTGCAAGAAAGGGTGGGAAAAAAATGAAAAGTAGGTTAAGAAACAAACTGATTTACCTGTGTAGTAAAGGTCGTAGTCTTGTTGGACCAAAGCTCTGAAAATGCTTTGAAAGTTTTTATTTTTTCATGTAGGCTGGGTACCTGTTTCTGGATGTAGGAAATGCAGCACGTATGGAATGTAAGCATATGTTGGGAGGGCTACAATCAGATCCTGTTCAAAGGGCAGAGTCAGAATTTTCAGAATAGAAGGCCTCTTTCCTACTTCTCTGGCTCAGATGGTAAAGTGTCTGCCCCCAATGCGGGAGACCTGGGTTCGATCCCTGGGTCGGCAAGATCTCCTGGAGAAGGAAATGGCAACCTACTCTAGTATTCTTGCCTGGAAAGTCACATGGACAGAGGAGCCTGGTGGGCTACAGTCCATGAGGTTGCAAAGAGTCGGACACGACTGAGCGGCTTTACTTCACTTCCTCAGTACCATTTGCCTCCTGCAAGAGTAGGTATAAGAGTGTCCTGAGGATAGGAATGTGGAAAAATGAGAACATGGCAATAGCTTGGGAACTATTGGATCCAGATCTCATCTAAGGAGTTCAACATTCCTGTTAGTTCAGAGTGCATGCAACCTGTAATCTTGGGATGGGTACTGAATGGAAGACAGACAACTAGGGGACTTTGAAATCATTTACTGTCATGGGGTCGCAAAGAGTCGGACACAACTGAGCCACTGAACTGAACTGAACTGAAACTATACCCTTGGGTCTTTTTGGAGTAGTAGAGGACAAGAATGGAACTGGGGAGGGGAGGGGCTGGGGTAGGAGGGGAAGAGATACAAACACGGGTAGTGAGTTATTTGGGTTTTGCTGTAACAGCTTCCAGAAAAACCCAAAGGAAATTTTTGGCCAACCCAATAATTTGCACTTCAGGATGAATGTTCAGGAAATACACTATACCTAGGCAGATTAAATGCCAATAAAATCATCATTAAAAAACACTGGGGCCTATTTCAAGTAGTTGGATTCACGCTCTCAGTGATGGCATGGAAACAACTCCTTCCAGCTTATTAGGTGTGTGCATTTCTTCCCAACTCTTGCTTAGTTGGTCACTTTGATAGTGGATTGACACCACAGAAATTGGCCAACCCTACAAAAGAGGGCTTCCTCCCCACCACTTCCCAAGTTGATTGTAAACGTTTATCAGAATACCACTGAGTAGAGTTTCTAAAAGACAAATGTTGATTGTTGTATGTAGCCTTCCTAAAATATCTTAAACAAGTATTATAAAAAAGATGTACTCTGCAGTCTTCCTCATGCTCCAATTTGTTTGTATTTGGATACTACATAAACTATTCTGCATTTAGATTTCTTTCGCTTACTATACCTACAAGTCTTTGCATAGAGTGCTTTGCCAATTTTGGTTTACTTTTAAGGGAAATATATTAAAAAGTCAAAATAACCTTTAATCATATCTGGCCAAATTAAACCTTTGCTGTTTCCTCACTATAAAGTATTGCTCCTAAACTCTTTCTATTCACCATTAGTTTCTTCCAGAGTAACTTTATGCAGGTATGAATGTGTGTATTATTTCTTTTTATACAAAATGTATTTCACATATAATCTTTTCCTGTTAGCTGTGGAATTTTTTTATCCTTCTTTTTTATGGTTGCAAGGCATTATATAGCTATATCACAATTGAATTAGCCTGCTACAGATGGACATTGGAATCTTTTCAGCTATTTGTTTAAATATACAAAGCTGTCAAAACATGTAGTTATATGCAGGTATAACTGGGATAAATTTCAAACTGCTGTATGAAAGTTGCACTTAATTTTGATAATTATTGCCAAATTGCTTTCCATAGAGATTACACCATTTTGTACTTTCACTAGCAATATATGAGTTTATTTCCCTACAGCTTGCCCAAGGGTCTAGGTGGTCAAACTTCTGGACTACTATTCTAATAAATGAAAAATGTCATTTTAATTTGCATTTCTTTTAATGTTGAGCATCTTTCCACAGTGCCTATGTCAGGGTTGTATGAAGATTAAATGAGTTATTGCAAGTAATGACTATATTAGAATACAGCTAATGGCTTTGGAATTACAACTGTTGTGATGAAATTGTATTCTCTCTTAGTGATAGCTCATTGTCACTGTGCTCTTGAGTCAGTTATTATCTGACATAGTTATCTCACTTAATTACCATCACAATCATATATGATCTCTTAGAAAGAGAAAACTATAGTTAAGGATAAGTAGCACATCCTGGGTTGTACAATTCCTAAGGATTGCTCTCTTTCCTTCCCCATGTTAGTATTCAAGATTAAATAGTAATGGCAAATAAATTGGTTTCTTTTCAACACTTCTTTTTAAAAACAAACCTATATATACTTTATTTAGATTTTATCTATTTAAATAAGTTGATTTTATATATTTTTTAAATTGAGGAATAGTTTATTTAAAATAATAGTTTCAGGTATACAACATAGGATTCAAAATTTTTATATATTTACTTCATTTAAAGTTACTATAAAATATTGGTTACGAAAGAAGAAAAAAATACAAAAAATATTGGTTACATTGCCTCTGCTGTATACTAGGTCCTTTTAACTTATTTTATACATAGCGGTTGATACCTCTTAATTTCCCCCCAACTTGACCCTCCCCCCATTCTTCTCCCCACTAGTAACCACTAGTTCTCTATATCTCTGATTCTGTTTCTGTTTTGTTAAATTAATTCATTTTAGATTCCAGATATAAGTGATATCATATTGTATTTGTCTGTCTGACTTATTTCACTAAGCATAATATTCTCCAAGTTCATCCATGTTGTTGCAAATGGCAAAATTTCACCCCTTTTTATGGCTGAGTAGATTCCAGTTTATATAATAAACCAACATCTTTATCCATTTATCTGTTGATGGACTTGCAGGTCGTGTCCATATCTTGGCTATTTAAATAATTTCTGCTGTACATTTGAACTGCAAGAACGGGCGTCCTTGCCCCTCCAGGCCTGGCAGTGCTTGCCTCTGCCTTTAGCAACTTCGTTGGTCCTTCACGGTCCCCCTGGGTGGGCGGGCAGGCTGGCTCAAGCTGCCACCGGGTTATGTTTGGAGAGTTCCTCGGCGGGGTGGGGTGGGGTGGGGGAATGGTCTGCGGGATGCAGTGCAAGCTGCTTGGTGCAGGGCTGAACCACCACGCCCCAGTGATGGTGGGCAGCTCTGCGCCCCAGCAACTGGCCCGCTAGGCGGGTTCGGCGCTAACACTGCAGCGAATAGCGTTCCAGAAGACTAGGAGAACATCAACCCTGAGAAGGAGGCACCGCCCAGCAGTCTCCGACTGTGTGGGCTGGTGGTACCGGAGGCCGGAAACTCGCGGGGTCCAGCACCCCAGAGGCCTAACACCTGACTGGTTGCACCTCTTAAGGATCTTCCTATAAATGATGAGCATATCACTGTTTCTCCTTGGAAATTAAACAGTAAACAGCCTGCCTTTACCATTCATATGGATGAAGCAGAAGAGTGCAAAAGAGGCCAGCTGAATCTAAAAAAGCAGAAAGTGAAGATGTCTTGGCTGTTACTTTACCAGGACCAAGAAAACCACTGGTACCTCTTGATTACCCAGTGGACGGTAGTTTGCAGTCACCACAGACTATGGTCACATCAATTGTATTGGAAGATGAAAAGCCAGGGAGTGCTAATGAAGTACCGGACTACCATGAGGATGTTCACAGATACCTTCGGGAAATGGAGGTTAAATGTAAGCCTAACATGGGTTACATGAGGAAACAGCCAGACGTTACTAACAGTATGAAGGCTGTCCTCGCAGACTGGTTAGTTGATGTAGGAGAATATAAACTACAAAATGAGACCCTGCATTTGACTGTGAACTACCTTGATAGGTTTCTTGAATCCATGTCTGTGTTGAGAGGAAAACTTCAACTTGTGGGAACTGCTGCTATGCTGTTAGCCTCAAAGTTTGAAGAAATAGAGCCCCCAGAAGCAGAATTTGTATACATTACAGATGACACTTGTATCAAGAAACAGGTTCTGAGAATGGAGCACCTAGTCTTGAAAGCCCTTGCTTTTGACTTAGCTGTACAAACAATAATTCAGTTTCTTACCCAGTACTTTCTGCATCAGCAGCCTGCAAAAGGCAAAGTTGAAAGTTTAGCAGTGCTTTTGTGAAAGTGAAGTTTGATAGACGCTGCTGCTGCTGCAAAGTCGCTTCAGTCATGTCTGACTCTGTGCGACCCCGCAGACAGCAGCCCACCAGGCTCCCCTGTCCCTGGGATTCTCCAGGCAAAAACACTGGAGTGGGTTGCCATTTCCTTCTCTAATGCATAAAAGTGAAAAGTGAAAGTGAAGTCACTCAGTCATGTCTGACTCTTAGCGACCCCGTGGCCTGCAGCCTACCAGGCTCCCCCATCCATGGGCTTTTCCAGGCAAGAGTACTGGAGTGGGATGCCATTGCTTTCTCTGGATAAATGCTGACTCATATCTAAAATATTTGCCATCAGTTATCACCGCTGTGGTCTTTCATTTAGCAGTCTACACAGTCATGAGACAAATACACATATTTGACTCATTAGTATAAAAGACTGGATATCCGCTGGAAATTCTAAGCCTTGTCTCATGGACCTACACTAGACCTACCTCAGAACACCACAGCATGCACAACAGTCAATAAAAAGTACGAAGTTTTATGGTGTTTATCTCCTTAACTCACCAGAAACACGAAATGTGTAACAGTGAAAGACTACCTTTGTTTTTTAAGATGTAAAGCACTCAAAGTATATGGTATACAGATTTTAATTTTATAATCATTTCTGAATAAAGAAGTTAATTGTTAAGTACAAATTATGGTATCTATTATTTTTTAAGGACTTCCCTGGTGGCTCAGACGGTGAAGTGTCTGTCTACAATGTGGGAGATCAGGGTTTAACCCCTGGTTTGGGAAGATCCCCTGGAGAAGGAAATGGCAATCCACTCCAGTACTATTGCCTGGAAAATCCCATGGACAGAGGAGCCTAGTAGGCTACAGTCCATGGGGTCACAAAGAGTCTGACTGAGTGACTTCACTTTTACCATTACTTTTTAAATGGTTATACTTTGTATATCTTGTGCATGTAATTATCTTATGTATTTGGCTAATTTTAAGTGGTTTCTATTAAAGTATTAATGATGCCAGCTGTCAGGATAATAATGAATTGATTTGAAAAAATAATTCTACTATAAACATTGGGGGTGTATGTATCTTTTTGAATTACTGTCTTCATTTTCTTTAGATCAGTACCTAGGAGTAGAATTGCTGGATCATGTGGTAATTCTATTTTTACTTTGTTGAGGAACCTCAATACTGTTCTCCATAGCAGATGCACCAATTTATATTCCTCCCAACAATGTATAAGAGTTCCCCTTTCTCCACATCTTCACCAACATTTGCTATTTGTGGTCTTCTTGATGATAGCCATTGTGATGTGAAGTGATATCTCATTGTGGTTTTGATTTGCATTTCTCTGATTAGTGATGCTGAACATTTTTTGATGTGATATCTTTAGCCATCTTTTATTTCTTCTTTCTGTCTGATTGCCATGTCTCGGACTACCAACACTATGGTGAATGAAAATAGTATGAGCGAATATCCTTGTTTTGTTCCTGATCTTACAGGATATGCTTTCAACTTTTCACTGTTGAATATGATGTTAGCTCTGGGCTTATGGCTTATTATAATGGCCTTTATTATGTTGAGGTATGCTCCCTCTATATCCACTTTGTGATGAATACATTATTTGTATGTACTTTTTGTTTTACCATGCCAGCAAAGCTTGTGAGATGTTAATTCACTGACCAGGGATTGAACCCAGGCCAAGGCAGTGCAAGTGTTGAGTCCTAAGCACTGGACTGCCAAGGAATTCCTACTGTTTGTATATTTTAAATTAAAAGATGTTTTAATTTATCACATGCTATCATATCACATGTTGTCACACATTATTTTGAGTTAATGATATATTATGAATATCTTGCCATGCAATCACTAGATTGATACATAATGACTGCATTAATTCACAGTGTGAATATATGAGGGTTTATTTCATATTTTCTCTAAATGTTATATTGCATTATGATTTGCTTACATTTTATTTCTGCAATTTGGATTGCATTTATTTTCATTTTCTTCTAGTAAGAAGTTGGATAGATTTTGATCCTTTTGATTTCTACCTAAGTGAATTACTTATGCCTGTTCTTTCCTCAGTATTCTATTGAGTCATTTTCCTTTTTAATTTCTCAGAAATTTTTTTTCCTTAGGAACAATAACTATATATCTTGTATTTATCCAGTCTGTCACTTGATTTTTTTAAAATTTCAATATAAAAATTTTTCAATAAAATTTTCATTTTAATTTTGACAATATTTCTCCTACCTTTGTAAGTAGCTATGCATATCAGGAAGTAAATACAGTTTATATCATTATTCAGTACATGGACACAAAGCCATATATAAAAGATTTTTTGATAATACTTACCTTTACTGAATATAGTATACTTATTTTTCTTTAATATTCTATTAAAAAGCATTTGTTACAAAGCATGAAATTGGTATTGGGACTCAGGTTGTGATCAGCAATTTAAAAAGCATAATATAGTGTCTTTGCCTTTCAGAGTGTTAATATTACATGTAGTCAAAAGATTCTGTCTTTTTTATGGCCTGCCATTTTTTGCTTTTGCCTTGGAAGATTTTTCCTACTTTCTAAATTTTCTTCTATTTAAATTATTAATATATCTAGAATTTTTGTTGCATGTTATAAGGATCAATCTTTTTTCCTGTCATCATTAAGAAATTGATAATTTTCTCTGCTACTTACAAATGCTAGCATTTTAACAATAATATTAAATATTATTGAACTTATTCTCTTATTTGTTTATTTACCTGAAATGCTTAATTTATTATTCCTTTTAACATTAAAATTTTATATATTGCTTTTTATTTATTTTTACAAAGTTGTTATATGAATATAATATACATATAGGATAATGTAATGTTAATATTACATGTAGTCAAAAGATTCTGTCTTTTTTATGGCCTGCCATTTTTTGCTTTTGCCTTGGAAGATTTTTCCTACTTTCTAAATTTTCTTCTATTTAAATTATTAATATATCTAGAATTTTTGTTGCATGTTATAAGGATCAATCTTTTTTCCTGTCATCATTAAGAAATTGATAATTTTCTCTGCTACTTACAAATGCTAGCATTTTAACAATAATATTAAATATTATTGAACTTATTCTCTTATTTGTTTATTTACCTGAAATGCTTAATTTATTATTCCTTTTAACATTAAAATTTTATATATTGCTTTTTATTTATTTTTACAAAGTTGTTATATGAATATAATATACATATAGGATAATGTATATATGATATTGCATTTTAAAAAGAATTTTGACATGTTAAACATAGCCCATGTAACCTGTACCCTGACAGGAAATTAGATATGGCCCTTCTGAACTCTAAATCTTTTTTCTTTTTAGTCAATACTCTTGGTTTTCCTATTAGAGTCAATTATATCATCATTTATTCAGTATTTTTATATTTAGATTTTACTGTCTTTCAGGCATTGACTAAAACATCTAGCACCATGTTAAATATAAAAATTATTTTCTATTTGCCCCTGACAGAAATGTCCCCTTGTGTTATCCTGTGGGATAACTTTGGAGGAGCACTGTGTGGTAGTCAGGATCTTAGTTTTCTGACCAGGGAATCAAACCTGTGCCCCCTTGCATTGAGAGTGCAGAGTCTTAACCACTGGACTGCCGGGGAAATCCTTGTTTCAAGGTTTACAAAAAATAGGGATTAGAGAGGGGAATACTGATTCCTTGATGAGTTCAGTGTTTCTCTCAGAAGCAATGACAGTGTTCGGGAATTAAAGGTGATTGTTGCACAATATTGTGTATACAATCACAGAATTATACAACTTTAAATAGTAAAATGATGAATTTTATCTTATGGAAAGTTCATCTCAAAAAAATTTTCAAAAGGGATGTCACTCACCAGAATGGTTAATGTGTTAAGACAGAAAATGTTAAGTTTTGATAAGAATGTGAACTAATTGTTAATAAAAATGGAAACACATTAATAATTCTTGTGGGAGTGTATATCGATAACCACTGTAGAAAATTCTTTGGCCTGTCTCCTAAAGCTGAAGGTGCATGCACATATATTAATACACACACTGAATGATCAGCACTTCCCTCCACCCTATGTATATATAAGTTCACCAAAAGATAACAGTAATATGTTATAGTGTACTTTGATGTAGCCAGAAACTAAAAATGAGTGTCCATCTACAGTAGAACAGAAAAATACATAGTATATTCAGTCAATGAATTACTGTTTAGCAGGAGGAATCAATGGATTACAATTATACTTTACAACATGGAAGTGAAGTGAAGTGAAGTCGCTCAGTCTTGTCCTACTCTTTGCGACCCCATGGACTGTAGCCTACTAGGCTCTTCTGTCCATGGGATTTTCCAGGCAATAGCCCTGGAGTGGATTGCCATTTCCTTCTCCAGGGGATCTTCCCAACCCAGGGATCGAACCCGGGTCTCCTGCATTGTAGACAGACGCTTTACCATCTGAGCCACCAGGGAAGTCCTACAACATGGAAGACTACCACAAATAAAATTTTGAGTAAAAGAAAGTCGGTTGTATAAAGTAAGGAAATAAGCAGAAGAAATCTAAGATGTCAAATCAGTGGTTATCCTTTGGTTTTGGAGTGATGATAAGTTTTTTTAAATTAAAAAATTTTTTAATCAAAACATAGTTGATTTATAGTGTAACTGCTGTACAGCAAAGTGTTTGTTATATGTATATAGATTCTTTTTTATATTCTTTTCCATTATGGTTTATCATAGGATTAAATATACTATGTGCAGTAATGTAGGACCTTGTTTATTAAATGTAAATTTCTTGGTGGGATTGAGTACATAGCAGTTTTGTGAAAACTCAGCAAGCTATATAAGTATTTATGATTTATATATTTTAAAATTTATTTATTTTAATTGAAGGATAATTGCTTTACAGTATTGTTTGTTTCTACCAAACATCAACATGAATCAACCTTGGATTTACCTATGATGATGTATGATTTTTTTGTATGTGTGTGTCTCATTACAGTTTGGATTGGAATAGTAGGTATTGCTCATTGAATGACAGCAACTGTGAAAATATTTTACAATTTTTAAAAAAATTGTTAAAAAATTTTATTTTTTAAAAAATGAATATACCAAAACATTAACAGGCATGGGATTATGATGGTTTTTACCTCTCTTTTTTCTTTTCTCCTTATTGGTTTTTTATAACTTATTGGAAAATATGAAAAGTAAAAATAAAATATTTTCAGGGACTTCACATTTAGTTGCTTTTAAATTGTAAAGTTCTTATGACTCTTCCTCAGAGATTGGAGTAGATTATATGAGTAATTTCTGTGTTTATTTTATAGGCAGATTTTGACAACAAACTGGTAAATGGCCCCAGGTCAGAATCCATGGAATACAGTAGTTGTGCTCATGAGGAAGAACAGAGATTGGAATTGAATTCATGTCCCTTAGAAAATGTAACTAAAAATGAAGAAAGTATGACAGGTATTGAAGTGGAGAATTGGACACAAAACAAGAAATCACACTTAACTGATCATGTCAAAGGAGAATTTAGTACAATTAAAACCGAAGTTGAAAATTTGAAAAACTCTGAAGATGACAGGAAAAAAATTCTACTTACTGACCTCCTTGAACCTCAAAAATTGTTTGCACAAACTGTAAGAAATGGCATTAAAAATGTACACTATTTACCAACTGAAACAAATTTGTCTTTTAAAAAAATCAACATTGAAGAACTTGGCAAGGCATTTGAAAGCAATCCTTATAAATTCCTGAAAGACACCGCAAACCATAACAATGTCATGAGCACCATTGCTACTAGTGGGAGCTGTGATCATCTCAAGGCGAAGAGTAATGTTTTGGTTATTCAGAAGCCTGGCTTTAATTGTAAGTCTTTCCCAGATCCTGTGAACCGCAACTTAAATAGTCATGCAAGTATACACAATGAAAGTGATCAACCAAAATCCCTCGAAATTAGAGCGAATAGAGAACTAAAAGAAGGATCAACGCTTCAACCAAGTCTCCTATCCCTGATGAAAGATAGGAGATTAACACTAGAACAAGTGGTGGCCATAGAAGCTCTCACACAACTTTCAGAAGCCCCATCAGAAAACTCCTCTCCATCCAAGTCAGAGAAGGATGAAGAAGCAGATCAGAGAACAGCTAGTTTGCTTAACAGCTGTAAAGCTATTCTGTACTCTGTGAGAAAAGACCTCCAAGACCCAAACTTCAAAGGGGAGCCTCAGAGCCTTCATCACTGTCCGTCTTTGGAAAAGCAAAGCTCATGCAACGCTGTAGTGTTCAATGGCCAAAATATCATTGCTAAGTCACACAACCGCTCGCCTAGTGACCAAGCATCCACAAAGGCACAGGAAAATTCAGCACTCACAAATTCAATATCACTTTTTATACCAAATCCAAATTCATCTAAAACTGATACCAATATTGCTCAAGGTAGGATTACTCTCGACAGTCCTAGGAATTTGCAGCAGTTGACCACAATAACTAGCAAATCAGAGTATTGTAACCAGTCACTGGACAACAGCATCAAGTTGGATTCAAAGGATGATTCATCATGTCAAGATTCAGTTCATAGTAAAATAGAAGAAGATGTTGCCACACAGTTAACACAACTTGCATCAATGATTAAATTCAATTATGTGAAACCAGAGGACAAAAAAATTGAAAGTACACCAACAAGCCTTGTTGCATATAATGTACAGCAAAAGTATAACCAGGAGATGGGCACACCACCACAGAAACCTCCTTCCAGTGTACAAAATAATCAAGGCTCATCAGTAACAAAGCAAAAGAACACAATCCAGAAAAAGACAAAATCTACTCCATCAAGAGATAGACGGAAAAAAAAGCACATGGTCATAAGCTGTCAAGAAAATGACCAGAAAAAGCAGGAACAGTTGTCATATGAGTATAGTAAATTACATGACATTTGGATAGCATCTAAATTTCAAAGATTTGGTCAATTTGGTCCACATGATTTTCCCATTCTATTGGGAAAAATTCCTCCCCTAACTAAAGTATGGAAACCACTGACTCAAACAAGTTCAGCATTAGAGCACAAAAAGTTATTTCCTCCACTCGCTCAGATAAAATTTGAGAGATATTATCCTGAATTAGCACAGGAAAAGATGAAGGTTGAACCCTTGGATTCTATCCCCGTAATCCAGTTAAAAACAGAATCCAGTGGGCAGGCATTTACAGAAAATGCATATACTCAGGTACAGCCAACAGTGAATGTCAATCAGAAAGCTCATCCTTTACTCCAGCCAGCCTCTCCAACCAACCAGTGTGCTAATGTCCTGGATGGCAGTGACCAAAGACAGTTCCAAGAGGATGTTAAAGACCAATTCATGCATCAGAGACTGCCAACATTTCCTGGTATCTCTCATGAGACCCCTTTACCAGACCCAGCACAAATTCTCAGGAACCTAAATGTAGTATGTTCAGGTGGAATTACAGTGGTTTCTACCAAAAATGAAGAGGACGTCTGCTCATCTAGTGTTGGAACATCCGAATTTCCCCCAATAAACAGTGCACAGAAAACGTTTAATGATTATGCGATGAACTTCTTTACCAATCCTACAAAAACCCTTGTGTCCACAACGAAAGATTCTGAATTGCCTACTTGCAACTGTCTCGGTAAGTGCATGCATGTGTGTTTCATTTTTTTCTTGCCTTAATTGCCTCAAGTCCTTATCAGGTAAAGTTTGATTTGTCTTTTTATATGTGACATTTTGGCCCCATTCATATTCTAGCTGCTGCTGCTAAGTCGCTTCAATCGTGTCCGACTCTGTGCGACCCCATAGACAGCAGCCCACCAGGCTCCTCTGTCTCTGGGATTCTCCAGGCAAGAACACTGGAGTGGGTTGCCATTTCCTTCTCCAATGCATGAAAGTGAAAAGCGAAGGTGAAGTCGCTCAGTCGTGTCCGACTCTTAGCGACCCCATGGACTGCAGCCCACCAGGCTCCTCCGTCCATGGGATTTTCCAGGCAAGAGTACTGGAGTGGGGTGCCATTGCCTTCTCCCATATTCTCGCTAGGATGGACTAAATAATTCTATACCCATTTTTCTGTGGGATCTTTTTTGATGCGGCTCAGATACATGGGAAGTGCAACTGATAGTCTAGAAACTTGAAGTGGAAAATTGGATTTCGCTCAGGCTAGATGTCTCTCAACTTGGTTATTGTGCACATCATAAGAATGAATCCCTTAATACTTTATCACAGTTTATTCTTCCTATATTCAGAAAAATGTGAACCCTTAGGCCCTTTTGTTTAAATCAAGTATTTTTAAGTTGTACATTTTAAACATGTATGCAGAGAATATAAAATATATGTATAACTTAAATAACCATAGGAAAAGTATCTGTGTAATTGCTAACCCAATCAAAAAGAAAATGATTCGTTGGTACATTCCAGAATGGGTAGTTAAAGGATTGATTGGAAGGATGGAGTAAATATATCATTCTGATCTACTTTTTTAACCACAATAGAAAAAATAGTGAAGTATAGCAATTACTTTCAGTTCTTGATTATTCAAAGTGCATTTAATATTCTGAAATGAATCCTTCCATTTTTTTGCCTGTGATTCAGCACTGTTTTGACAGCCTACCTCATGCCAGGCACCAAAGATAGGCTTCTCTCAGAATGAAGAGCCTTTTAGAAGGGTCGGACGGCCTGGAGGGGTGAGAGCTCTGTCTTGAGTGGGGGGATTTGGGAAAGAGAGATTCTCAGACCAAGGACAGAAGAGTGTAGTAATGATAATGGTTCCGATTCCAGATCTTTTCCTGCAAGTCTCATAACTGCTGCATCCTTGAGTTGTTATATTAACAAAAACCCACCAAAGGGAAGGCTCATTATCCCCATTTTACAAGTGAAGAGATTGAATCAGAGAAGTTCATAGCTAGTAAATGGTTAAATCGGAATTCAAAGACAGGCAGTCCCAACTCCAGAGGCTGTATTTGTAACTTCCATCCTCTGTTGCATCAAAAATCTGAAAAAGAGACCTCTTTTTTTCTTAAATAAGTCATTAAACATGGAAAAGAAGTCTTTAAAATGCCATAAATTTATATAGACCTGAGCTAGTCTAATTTAACCCTATACATAGTTTTGATAAGATGACTAGCTAGTTTGAAAACTCTTTCCTTATATATACTATCTTGTAACATTGTAGGAATTGAGACAGCCAGGCCTTCAACGTTTATTCAGTATCTACAGTGGACCTGGAACTGTGTAATAATAAATACACTGTCAGCTACATGTTTTCCTATAATTGTTCCATGTGAGATTATTGAGTTCATTGTGTAGAGATGGGAATTTTAAAAGAACCAAAAGAGCAGACTCAGAAATCATCCCAAGTGAGGGTAAAGTATCCCAATCATATCCAAGGGCAGAGGATTTCTAAGAAAGTGTTAGATCCTAGCAAAGCTAGAGTAGTTAGTGTTCCTCAAATTTATTGGCATTTTAGGTGGGGTAATTCTTTGCTATCTGTGTATTTGTTATCTGTTGCTTTATCTGTTGTAGGCTGTTTAGTGGCATCCCTGGCCTCTTCTCACTAGCTAGCAATAACACACACACATACATGCATACAGTTGTCACAACTCAAAATATTGCTAAATATCCCCTTTGGCAAAACCATCCCTGATGAAGAACCATTGCTCTAGATTGTTGTATTGTTTAGTCGCTCAGTCATGTCCAACTCTTCTGCAACCCTATGGACTGTAGCCTGTTAGGCTCCTCTGTCCATGGGATTTCCCAGGAATACTGGAGTGAGTTGCTGCTTCCTTATCCAGGGAATCTTCCCGACCTAGGCATTGAACCCATGTCTCCTGTATTGGCAGGCAGATTCTTTATCACTGAGACACCTGGGAAGTCCTGCTCTAGATCACCAATAAGTTAAAAATTATTCACTGCTATCTTGCTTAAGTAGCCACAAAAATAATCTTATGTTGTATTGGATATCCAACTAAAATGGTAAGTAATAACCTTCTGGTGTAGGTAGACATGCATTCCCCATTGATTCTAGTTAGACATGATTCTCAGAGGCCAAATTAAAAATAACATTTTCTAAGAAGTACTTAATTCATACTCACAAAAACTCAAATTGTACAGAAATATGGTACAAATATCTTTTTTTAGAGGAAAATAGCTGTTATAGTTCTATTGAATTAATATTGTTAGTGATTTTAATTTTTACAAAATCTTTTTGTAAAAACATTTTTATAAGTTTTACAAAATTTAAGTCTTTTAAAACATACTACTTTTGCAGCTTGCTTTTTAACTTGGATTTTTCAGTGTCTATAAATGCTATTGTTTTAATAGCTGTATCATATTCCACTGTATAAGTAACCCCAAATTTAAACTATTACTTAATTGAAAGATTCTATTTTTCTCTCTTTTGATATTACATATTATTGTAACAATGAAGATTCTTGTGTACACGTGCATTATAAATAATTATGCATGTATGTAGTAAAATAAATTAGCACTGCAATTGTTGGGCTCTATTTTTGGGGGGGGCTCAATTTTAATAGGATTCTAAGGCAAAGCTTTTAAGATGTATTGCTCTAGGATAACTTAATTTCGTACATCAATTTTTATAGATCTTTTTTAAAGCAGAAGATCTGAGAATAAATGTTAACCATAACTTAAGATATGTTTTTCCTCTGATTCTTAGAGAAAGAATGGATTAATTAGGAGCAGAAAAAAGGGATAAGTTACACTCCAGGGCCTATTGTCCTAGTTTTTAATTACAAAAGCTTACCAAAATCTTGTCAAGATTCATTGTTCTGAATTAAAAAAAAAAAAAAAAAGTAAAACTAGCTCTTCCGCGCCCCTATGCAATTCTGTAAAGCTTTGGGTCTAATAATCTTATTCCTTCCACAGATCGAGTTATACAAAAAGACAAAGGCCCATATTATACACACCTTGGGGCAGGACCAAGTGTTGCTGCTGTCAGGGAAATCATGGAGAATAGGTGAGGAAATATGCTTCCCTGTTAAAATCATTCATTACTGGGGACCTAACTCAATGCAGAGTTATGATCTCTGGGAACAAACAAAAGGTGAACAGAAAACCTTCAGGAATATGAGTTGGATGTTTCTTTGGACCCAGGAAAAGCTCAGTGTCCTGGTGTCCCTTCCAAGTCATTCACACGAGCGACTGGGAACTCAATAAAGACCCTCACGAAGCAAGGCTGTCTTTGTTAAATGCAGACATACTTATTTTTGTGTTACTGTATAATCGTAGAAATAGTTAAAATTAACACTGTCAACACTACATTCACATTGGTTTTGCTTGTCTTGGAGCCAGGACATTTTTTAAAAAAGAGTGATCCTTAAGGACAAGTAAATAGAACTGGACAACAAAAATATCTGCCACACCCAAGTAAATTTTTAACAAAGTTATTATTATGAGGAGTGTTTGATTTTTGTGCTTCTGTAAATCTTTATCTTATGCCCATAAAGATGTTAAAAGTTTATTTCAATGATTTTCCCTTCACTGTGTTTCATACTTAGGTATGGTCAAAAAGGAAATGCAATAAGGATAGAAATAGTAGTGTACACGGGGAAAGAAGGAAAAAGCTCTAATGGGTGTCCAGTTGCTAAGTGGGTAAGTATTTTGTACTAATACATTTTCCAAAATGGATTTACTCTACATAAAAACTAAGTCAGTTAATTTTTTCCATGAAAACATGGACTAGGAAAATACCCACCTCCCTTTATTCCCAGGGAAATAAGGAAGCTATCTGTCTTAGCCTGGGCTTTTTATATTAATGAACAGAATGGTATGGCATTCCTAGTCTGTATGTAGTGATCTAGAGTCATCATTCTTACCAGGTTTTTTTGTTGTTGTTATTGTTGTTACTTTTTAGAGAGTGTAGAGTGCACTTATAATTAGACAGCATAAATAAATATATATGTATGTGTTTTACTTGCTCAGTCATATATGACTCACTGCAACCCCATGAACTATAGCCTGCCAGGCTTCTCTGTCCATGGAAATTTCCAGGCAAGAATTGTGGAATGGGTTGCCATTTCCTTTTCCAGGGGATCTTCCCAACCCAGGGACTGAACCCAGGTCTCCTGCATTGCAGGTGGATTCTTTACTATCTGAGCCACCAGGGAAGCCCAGGAACACTGGAGTGGGTAGCCTATCCCTTCTCCAGGGGATCTTCCCAACCCAGGAATCAAACCAGGGTCTCCTGCATTGTAGCCAGTTTCTTTACCAGCTGAGCTACCAGGAAAGCCCATTTGTTTCATGGGGCCACCTTAATGAAGGTCATGCAATATTGAAGGCAAAATCAAAAATTTTACAATATATTTCCAGAATTATTTCTATAACTACTTTGAGTTTTCTGACACCATGGTGCTATCAGAGGGAAGAACTGGATTTAACTTCTTTCGGAAGTTCTCAACAGAGAGACAGTGTCATTACCTGCCTAGCCAAATGTATATTTTTAGGAGGATATTCACATTCACAAGTATGTTGACCAGTTTCTTTGGAAATTTGCACTAAAGGATCATTTGAGATCCTGTCCTATCATTTTTTTGTAATGATGTCTATCATGATGATAATAAATAATAACAGTAACCACTACCTTTCATTAAATATCAGGCACCATGTTAAGTATTTGACACACATTGCCTCATTAATCCCCACAGAGGGACTCTTAAGATTTTGGAAAAGAAAAAGTCATTATTTTTACGCCCATTTCAGAAGAACAAAAAAAATTTAAAAAAAAAAGTGGGTTTGAACCTGGCTATTCCTAAAGCAACTTCATCTCTTCTAGCAAACTGTCTTTGTTTTGTTTTTGTTTTTGATCTGGCATGTGGGATCTTAGTTCCCTGACCAAGGATCAAACCTATGTTCCCTACAGTGGGAGCACAGGAAATCCTAGCCACTGCACTGCCAGGGAAATCCCTATCTTGGTTATTTTTCTACCAACCTCTGGAAGGTGACAGCAGTGATGAGCACAAAAACTAGGCATGAACACTAAATGTGTTAGAATACTTTCAGTTGCCTCAGTCTATTCGGAGTGCATAGTCTTGCCAAAATATCAAGTGATTCTCCACACATATAACACTACCCCAGACAGCGATGTAAATCTTTGTAGCACCCCTGAAGGCTCCCTTTGCCTGCTCCCCATTAGTAACTCCATGTATAATAACCACGATTTTAACCTCATGTCTATAAAGATCTTTTAGATAACTTCTGTATAATTAGAACCATACAGAATGTGCTCTTTTATATCTGTCTCCTTTCCCTCATCATCTATAGAACATGGGTTCAATAGTTGGAGATACAGAAATCATGTGAAACTATGAATTGATTTGATAATGGAAGATATGCGTTAGGATGGGGAGACGACAGGAGCCTGCATCTCTGATACCAGTAGAACTGCTATACGATCTCATTCCGTCATCAGGGATTGAACCTGGGCCCCCTGTTTTGGGAGCTCGGAATCAACCTCTGGGCCACCAGGGAAGTCCCATCCTCAGGCTTCTTAAATCTGGATTTCTCTAACAGAATTTTTTTTTCCACTTCTTTAAAACCTATTAGGAAGTTTTCTGTTTTCTGCAAAAGAATCGAGCCCCAAATAAGATACCTGCCTTTAATTTGTTCAGTGTGGGAGAATTTGGAAGATAAATAGAATTTTAGGATAAGAAAGGTGAAAGAACTTGTGTTTATTGAGAACTTTTCATTGGCAGGCTCCAGGTTAGATACTGGGGATACAAGTGTGAATTAAAGTTTATCAGTCATTTTATGGTGTAGATGGGAAGAAACTGGCCCTGAGTCATATCAGCTATCACAAACACATTTTGGACTTTAAAGTTCGCTTACTCTGTAGTAACATGAATGTTTCCTGGAGTCATCTTGCTTCTCAAGAACTAAACTTTTCTGAAATGCTCACTAGAAGTGTAGAATTTTCCCTGAAGCTTCCTTCATGTTAGTGTTTGAGGTGACACTTGGAGCAGGGTGGTGTCAGTGCTAGAGAAGTCCTGTTTCCCAAGGATCAACTTCTTGTCTTGCTGTGTACACTCCTATCAACTCAGCTGTGAAAGTTACATGGTTTTTCACAACATAAACCCAAACAAGTCAATCACCACATGTAAGAGTTTTGATGAAGATAAACCCAAACACTGTTTCAGTTCAGTTCAGTCGCTCAGTGTGTCCAACTCTTTGCGACCTCATGAATTGCAGTACGCCATGGCACCCTACTCCAGTACTCTTGCCTGGAAAATCCCATGGACGGTGGAGCCCGGTGGGCTGCAGTCCATGGGGTCACAAACAGTCGGACACGACTGAGCAACTTCACTTTGCCTTTTCACTTTCATGCATTGGAGAAGGAAATGGCAACCCACTCCAGTGTTCTTGGCTGGAGAATCCCAGGGACGGGGGAGCCTGGTGGGCTGCCGTCTATGGGGTCGCACAGAGTCGAACACGACTGAAGCAACGCAGCAGCAGAAGCAGGCCTCTAACTCATGGAGTTCACTCAAACTCATGTCCATCGAGTCAGTGATTTAGTGATCTTTATTTTTATTTTTTAATTCACTCTTGAAAAAGTTGTTGTTTCAAAACATTTTAAAGTAAGAAATAATACACATTGTCCATTGTTTTCTGTTGAGTTATTTGGCTTCTATTGATTTTTATAGAAGGTTCTTTAGAAAATTAACCCTTTGTTGTAAGTTGCAAATATGCTTTCTGTTTGCTTTTTGTTGTTGTTGTTGTTGTTTTAATTTGGGGTATCTTAGCTCCCTGACAAGCGGTGAAACTCACGCCCCTTTCAGTGGAAACATAGTCTTAACCACTGAACAGCCAATGAAGTCCTTCTTTGTCATTTTTTTTTTAACATTCTGATTGTTTTAAATGAGGTGAAAATTTAAGTTAAATTTTTAATGAAAAACTTTGCTTTTATGGCTTTGCTTCTGCTGCTGCGTTGCTTCAGTCATGTCCGACTCTGTGCAACCCCATAGACGGCAGCCCACCAGGCTCCTCCGTCCCTGGGATTCTCCAGGCAAGAACACTGGAGTGGGTTGCCATTTCCTTGTCCAATGCATGAAGGTGGAAAGTAAAAGTGAAGTCGCTCAGTCATGTCCAACTGTTTGAGACCCCATGGACTGCAGCCCACCAGGCTCCTCCGTCAGGACTCTTCAGGCGAGAATACTGGAATGGGGTGCCATTACTTATGGCTTTAGTGTATCTTAATTAGAAAAATTTTTACAACTTCCAGCTTATAAATACTTTTCAAATTTTCTTTTTATAATATTTGAATGGTTTCATTTTTCTTTTTTTATTTCATCTTCATACACTTATCTATTTTATTCCTCTTGTATGTAAAATGTTAGTCACAACTTATATTTTTTCAACTGACTACCCAGTTAAACAACACTACTTACCTAAATAATTGTTCGTCTACTTCCTATTGATATATTTATTCATATTTAGATTTTGTATTCTACCACATCATTATGTTTCTCCTGCATCATAATCAACTTATTCTGATTATTTGGGTTTAAAAATGTATTTCATATCTGATGGAGCTAATCTTTCAACAATTTCCTGACTCTTCTTGCCTTGTTTATTTTTCCATATGAGTTTATAATCACCAGTGTCTTTGTAAGAATAAATTTCTTTTGATATTTTGATTGAAATCGATTGAAATCATTGGTGAGAGAATTTGGAGAATTTACATTTTTGATGTTTAGTCTTCTTGTCTTATATGCTATGCTTTTCTGTTTGTTAATGTCTTTCTTTGTCCTTCTGTAGTGTTTTTTTTCCCCATAGTTTACACACTTCCTGTTTTTCAATTTATTTCTCTTGTATATCTCAGGTGTACAATCATATAATATATAATGACAAATTTATATTCCCCTTTAAAATTTAAACTAGTAAATTCTTTTTTTCACTTAATACAGTTATTCTAATAAAGTAATTCCAAATTTAAATTCCTTTAAACGTGGTCTACTTATCTTTTTCCTCTCTTTAGTAGAGACCTTCCAGAGTTTTCTCCTTAAGGGTCATTAGCGAAGGCCTCTTTGGGAGAGAACTTTCAAGCTGAGAACTGAGTGACAAGAAGGAGCCTTGTATGCAAAGAATACACCTAAGAGCACAAGGAAGAACATTCCTAGGCAGAGAAAAGAGCAAGTACAAAGGTCAAGGAAGAGAGTGCTGCTGCTGCTAAGTCACTTCAGTCGTGTCCGACTCTGTGTGACCCCATGGACGGCAGCACACCAGGCTCCTCCATCCATGGGATTCTCCAGGCAAGAACATTGAAGTGGGTTGCCATTTCCTTCCCCAATGAATGCATGAAAGTGAAAAGTGAAAGTGAAGTCGCTCAGTCGTGTCCGTGTCCGACCCTCAGCGACCCCATGGGCTGCAGCCTTCCAGGCTCCTCCGCCCCTGGGATTTCCCAGGCAAGAGTACTGGAGTGGAGTGCAAGTACAAAGGTCAAGGAAGAGAGTACATTCTTTAATAATCAGAAATCTAGTGAAGTAAAGGAGGTAGAGAATGGAAACAAGTGAATGTAAAATGTTGGCAGAAGCAATAGCCTAAGTGGTTTTATTTGGCCATCACGAGTTTTAGTCCATGAATATGAAATCTTTGAAGTATTTTAACTTGGGATATGTTAAAATCCCTATGACTTCCCTCGTGTTTCAGTGGTAAAGAATCTACCCGCAATGTAGGAGTTGCAGGAGACCCGGGTTTGATCCATGAGTCGGGAAGATCCCCTGGTGGAGAGCATGGCAACCCAATCCAGTATTCTTTTTTTTTTTTTTTAACTATTTATTTATTTATTTGGCCTTACCAAGTCTTAGTTGGAGCATTTGGGATCTAGTTCTCTAACCCGATATTGAACTTGGGCCCCCTGATTTGGGAGCATGGAGTCTTAGCCACTGGTCCACCAGGGAAGTCTCCACTCCAGTATTCTTGCCCACAGAATCCCGTGGCCAGAGGAGCATGGTGGGCTACAGTCCATGGGGTGTCAGAGTGGGACACAAATTAATGGACTGAGCATGAACGCGCACGTGCGTGTGCACACACACACACGTTATCTATCTGGTTTATGTTTTATAAAGAGTAATCTGAGGAGAAGAAAATGGCAACCTACTCCAGTATTCTTGCCCAGAGAATCCCATGGACAGGAGCCTGTACAGTCCACAAGGTCGAAAAGAGTCAGACATGACTTCACTTTCACTTTTAAGCTTATTTAATTATTATTTTTGATGAGCTCTATTGTTGGTGCTTTACAGATTACTCAGATTTAGTAGCTTTGAGCAACCAACATTTATTATCTCATCAATTTTGTGAGTCAGAAATCTGTCTGTGGGTAACTTAGGAGGGTGCTTCCAGAAGAGGTTTTTATCATTTCAGAACCTGACTGGAGAGGGAGTTGCTAGAGAGTCTACGTCCATGTCATTTGCAGGAGGCTTTAGTTAGTTTTTTTATTTGGATATATCGGGTCTTAGTTGTGGCACTTGGGATACTCGTTCATGTGGAACATTTCGTTGCAGTGTTTGGACTCTCTAGTTACGCACGCGGGGTTAGTTGTCCCATAGCATGTGGGATCTTGGTTCCCTGACCTTTGATGGAACCCAGGTCTCCTGTACTGCAAGGCAGATTCTTTTTTTTTTTTCCCCCAGACTTTGAACTTGTTATTTTTTATTGGCATATAGCTGAGTAACAATGTTGTGCTAGTTTCAGGTGAAGAGCAAAGGGACTCAGTCATACCTATATGTGTTTTCATTCTCCCCCAAACCCCTGTCCCTTCCAGGCTGCTGCATGACTTTAAGCAGAGTTCCATGTGTTATGCAACAGGTGGCTAGAAGGCTACTTAACCACTGGATTGCCAGGGAAGTCCCAAGACTCACTTTCTTATCATAGGACTTAAGTGTTTTCTCAGTCAAAGCAGTTTATTTTTCCCCCGGGTGAGTCAATCAAAATATAACAGGGAAGCCACAATGTCATTTGTGACATTAACCTCAGAAATTGGTACAGAGCTGTCCCTTATTTAGTGTAGGAGAGGACTATGCAGAGACAAGAATATTAGGTGGTGGTGATGATTGGGGGCCTCTTGGAGACAGGCTATTCAAAAAAATCAGTATCTCTTCTAAACTAAAATTATCAATATGCTAAGTGAAAGTGTTAGTCACTCACTTGTGTCTGACTCTTTGCAACCCCATGGACTGTAGCCCACCAGGCTCCTCTGTTCATGGAATTTTCCAGGCAAGAATACTGGAGTGGGTAGCCGTTCCCTTCTCCCAGATATCTTCCCAACCCAGGAATAGAACCCAAGTCTCCCTCATTGCAGGCAGATTCTTTAGCTTCTGAGCTATCAGGGAAACCTGCGTCAATATGTTAAAGNACCCCATGGACTGTAGCCCACCAGGCTCCTCTGTTCATGGAATTTTCCAGGCAAGAATACTGGAGTGGGTAGCCGTTCCCTTCTCCCAGATATCTTCCCAACCCAGGAATAGAACCCAAGTCTCCCTCATTGCAGGCAGATTCTTTAGCTTCTGAGCTATCAGGGAAACCTGCGTCAATATGTTAAAGATACTACATTGACATCGAAAAATGTAACTATCTTCCTTAGCCCTAGCTTCTCTAAAGGCAAAAAAATGTTAATCTGTAGATCTTAATTCACAAAACAATGCTGTTAAACATCAATATTCTTCATTAAGGAATATTTCAAGAAAAAAGGTAATAAAGTTAAAGTTTACCTATAATTATAAATTGAATACTTATCAAGCTACTACCTGGAGAAGGAAATGGCAACCCATTTTCCAGTATTCTTGTCTGAAAAATCCCGTGGACAGAGGAGCCTGGTGGGCTACAGTTCACAAGGTCGCAAAGAGCCAGACACAGCTGAGCAACTGAGCACACAAGCTACTACCTAGGTGAAAAATACAACATTGCTAGATTCTCAGAGACCCTAAGAACTGTCTCCCCACCTTATATATTTCCTTATGGTATGGTTACTGTTCTTATGTGGTTTGCCCCTACATAGTACCTTGCACATTTGTAGAAATAAGTGGTAGGCATTGGTTCCCAATATTTAACACTGCTAATTTACATAGGTTTGTTAATTTGTATCTGTTTGATATTTTTTTACTTATTTGCCTTTAAGTAACATGAGGAGAAGGAAATGGCAACCCACTCCAACTCCAGTATTTTTGCCTGGGAAATCCCATGGACAGAGGAATCTGGTAGTCTACAGTCTATGGGATCTCAAGAGTCAGACAAGACATAGCAACTAAACCACTACCACCAGCAAGGCATGAAGGTATCCTCATGGCAGGTGGCTTCCCCTTGACTAAGTGATCCAAAAGAGCAAGGTGGCTGGGTTAAGTGGTAGAATTTGAGATGATTCTTCCTTTCTTTCATCCCTTCTCTAGCATAACAATAATTCAGTTCAGTTCAGTCGGTCAGTCACATCCAACTCTTTGCAACCCCATGAACTGCAGGACGCCAGGCCTCCCTGTCCATCACCAACTCCCGGAGTCCACCCAAACCCATGTCCATTGAGTTGATAATGCCATCCAACCATCTATCCTCTGTCGTCCCCTTCTCCTCTTGCCCTCAATCTTTCCCAGCATCAGGGTCTTTCCAATGAGTCAGCTCTTCGCATCAGGTGGTCAAACTATTGGAGTTTCAGCTTCAACATCAGTCCTTCCAATGAACACCCAGGACTGATCTCCTTTAGTATGGACTGGTTGGATCTCCTTGCCGTCCAAGGGACTCTCAAGAGTCTTCAACACCACTGATAGAATTTTTAGGTTGCATTGCAGAGTTTATATATATATATATATATAGTATTGTATTAAACTTACTTTTCATCTTGCATAGTTTACATTTGTCCTGTATTTGATATTAAACATGAACCTAAATCAAGCATTTTGTGATGTGATGTATATTTTCTCATGTGTGTGCAGACTTATGTGTGGTAATCGTGGTTGAATTCTTTTTTAGTTATTTATTTGTTTATTTTTTATTTGGCTTCACTGGTCTCAGTTGCAGCATGTGGGATCTAATTTCCCAACCAGTGATCCAACCGAGGCCCCCTGCATTGAGAGCGTGGAGTTTTAGCCACTGAACCACCACGGAAGTCCCTAGTGGTTGAATTCTATCCTACTTTTTTCATGCTGCACTTGCCTTCTTTTCTTGAAGGGAGTAGGGTTAGGTCACACACAGAAAGCCTAACAACATATTCTATCTGGGATCAGAACTTTCTAAGCCAGTCTCAACTATGTTTTGCCTTTGTTCTTAAAACAGCTTTAATCTTTCCTTCAAAATCTTTCTTCTTTACCAGATAGTCTTTAACACTTTCCCATAATTCTTAATTTTTGACAGACATTTCTAACTCTTCCTTCTGTCCTTTTGTGTCTTGACAGGGAATAGTTATATCTTGTTATTCAGTAAATTCTGATGGAAAGGGTGATATAATTTCTTAAATACACTAAGCTCTGTTAACTCCCTTTACTACAGATGACTCCAATGCTGAGAAATTCACACCAGGCCCAAGTTCATGGGTTGCCCTATCTAGGATTGTTATTAGTCAATAGAGCAGGTGTGACAATGTGTACAACTGAATGCTTTATTGCTTACTTGGGTGTGAAGTGACCATTGTTTTTAGAGTGTTTTGTAAATGAAGTTGATGTATCTAAAGGTTTTTAAACCATCTTGCCTTGATTTATACACATATCTTCAAAAACTTCCCTTTTTATGAATTCCTTTTTTCCAAGATTTGGACTCTTATCTGCCTTGATTATTTTCAAGCTGCACCATGGTGCTGCTTATGTCTGTGCCCAGATCAGGCACTCTACGTGTGTTAGCATGTCAGAATAATAAACGGGCAGTCATAGGCTGGCTACTTGTCTGCAAAATCTTGCTAATGTGAAAAAAAACATTTAATACTTCAGTGATTAAAACTGGGCAAAAACCAGAGGGATTGGTACTGACTTGCCTTTTCACTGTTCTTTCTTCTTTTATAAAACATTTTTCTTCACTACTGTTTACCAGTGTACGATTAGAACTACTTTTATGTTTGCTTACTTGCTTATAGTAAGATCAAATTACCAACGTCCATTGGATCAAAGAAAAAGCAAGAGAGTTCCAGGAAAACATCTACTTCTGCTTTATTTACTACGTCAAAGCCTTTGACTATGTGGATCACCACATATTGTGGGAAATTCTTAAAGAGATGGGAATACCAGACCACCTGACCTGCTTCCTGAGAAATCTGTATGCAGGTCAAGAAGCAACAGTTAGAACCAGACCTGAAACAACGGACTGGTTCAAAATGTGGAAAGGAGTACATCAAGGCTGTATATTGTCACCCTACTTATTTAATTTATATGTAGAGTACATCATTCGATATGCCTGGCTGAGTGAAGCAGAGAGAAATATCAATAACCTCAGATATGCAGATGACACCTTCCTTATGGCAGAAAGCAAAGAAGAAGTAAAGAGCATCTTGATGAAAGTGAAAGAGGAGAGTGCAAAAGTTGGCTTAAAACTCAATGTTCAGAAAACTAAGATCATGTCATCTGGTCCTGTCACTTCATGGAAAATAGACGCAGAAACAATGAAAACAGTGACTGTGAGTTTATTTTGGGGGGCTCCAAAATTACTGCAGATGGTGACTGCAGCCATGAAATTAAAAGATGGTTGCTCCTTGGAAGAAAGGCTATGACCAACCTAGACAGTATATTAAAAAACAGAGACATTACTTTGGCAACAAAGTCCATCTAGTCAAAGCTATGTTTTTTCCAGTAGTTATGTATGGATGTGAAAGTTGGACTGTAAAGAAAGCTGAGCACCAAAGAATTGATGCTTTTGAACTGTGGTTTTGAAGAAGACTCTTGAGAGTTCCTTGGCCTGCGAGGAGATCCAGTCAGTTCATCCTAAAGGAAATCAGTCCTGAATATTCATTGGAAGAACTGATGCTGAATCTGAAACTCCAATACTTTGGCCACCTGATGCGAAGAATTGACTCATTTGAAAAGACCCTGTTGCTGGGAAAGGTTAAAGGCGGGAGGAGAAGGGGATGGCAGAGGATGAGATGGTTGGATGGCATCACCAAGTCGATGGACATGAGTTTGCGCAAGCTCTGGGAGTTGGTGACAGACAGGGAAGGCTGGCGTGCTACACTCCATGGGGTTGCAAAGAGACACAACTGAGTGACAGAATTGCACTAATTGACTTGCTTATAGAATTCATTTTTTAAGGAAGGTTTTTATTGAACTATAAAATACACAAATCATAAGTGTGCAGGCCACTGAAGTTTTACAAAATCAAATCATCCAGGTTAAGAAATAAATCAGCACACCAGCCCCAGAACACCCCTCATGAATCCAATCACCAGCACCCCTCCAAAAATGGGGTTTGTAGTTCATTAGCTATAATATATAAGACATAGAGACCCGGTTTCAATCCCTGGGTCAGGAAGATGCCTGGGAGAAGGGAATGGCAACCCACTCCAATATTCTCGTTTGGAGAATTCCCTGGACAGAGGAGCCTGGTGGGCTGCAGTCCAGGATCGCAAAGAGTAGAACACAGCTGAGCGACTAAGTGTAGCACATAGCCAGTTTACAATGTGGTAGTTTCAGATGAACAGTGAAGGGAAGGAAGCGAAGAAAGATTTAAATGGTCTTAATCAGTGGATGATTTGGGGTTTTGAGAGGTAGGGATGGCCTCCATCATTTTGTAATGAAAATTTAACTGTAATTTTCTCTCATGGTTATGGATAAACTCAAAGAAGTGATCTCTCTTGGGTAATGTAATCCACACTTGACATAAGTGTTGCTCCTAGCTTTAACTATTGTCTATTCTTCTGCGGAGCATGGATTTTTGTTGGAGCTTATGCAGGAACCTAGTTACCTTCGCATCTTTACTGCTAAGGTTAATATTACAAGGACTGTTTAATTTCCTTTTTTTAAATTGTAAAATAAAAATAGGAGGACATATGTATTCTTATCGCTGATTCACATTGTTGTATGCTGGAAGCCAACACAATATTGTAAGGCAATTATCCTCCAATTAAAAGTTTTTTTAATTTAAAAAGAACAATAAAATAAAAGTAAAATTCAATGTTAATTTCTACATGTATCCATGTAGAAAACGAAAACTCGATATTAAATTTCAAAACAATTTAAAATTTTAAAACACATCTTAGTTTTCCCCTTTAGAGATAATGATTATAGCAATTTTGAGTATACCCAAGTGAACAGTTAAGATGTTAAAAATTGGGTACCTGCTGAAGCATGTTAAGCAGAAGAGTGAAGTCAATATATTAATAATTCTCCAACTTACTAAATTTCAAGAATGTTTGATTAAGTGAACAGAAGGTTTTTTTTTTGTTTGTTTGTTTGTTTTTTTTTAGCAGAAGCTACTCATGAGATTTTGCTTCTCTGCATACTGAAATATATAGCTCAGTTGTTCAGGAGTGGTTTGAATTCACTATTAGAAATTATTTTTTTTAAGGCATCAAAGAACTAGTTTAATATAAGAAAAAAATTGCTGGAAATGGATAAATTTTTCCCAAGTAAAAAAAATTTTTAATTGGAGGATAATTGTTATACAAGGTTGTGTTGGTTTCACCATCACAAAATTCTTAATTCATGATAAAGAATAAATGTCTTTCTTATTGTTGAAAGATTTAAATAGAAAAAATATATTAATCTATTGGTGAAAATCTATTTTGTCATTGTTAACTAGCAATTAAAAATAACTACCTTGATAAATTTGTATTTTAACTAGTAAAATTAGGTTTCTTCATGTATTTTTTTAGCCATTTTTATTTTTTCCATGAATTCACTCTTCTTAGGCTTCTTTTGTTAATGTTATTTTTTTTATTTTTGTAAATCACACTTTATCATATATTTGCCATTATCTCATACTAGGTTTTCTTTTAGTGATCTGTCTGTTATCTTAGTATGAAAGTGAAAGTGTTAGCTGCTCAGTTTTGTCCTGTTCTTTTGGACTGAAGCCTGCCTGGCTACTCTGTCCATGGACTTCTCGGGCAAGAATGTGGGAGTGGTAGTCGTTTCCTTCTCCAGGGAAATCTCAACCCAGAGATCGAACCCAAGTCCTCCCGCATTTCAGGCAGATTCTTTACTGTCTGAGCCACCAGGGAAGATCTATTTTATAGGAGCTTGAAATGCTTAGCAGGTCAAACTTATGTCACTTAATATGTGCCTTAAAGATTTTTCATCTTGCTGTGGAAACTTTTTCCACCCTAATACTATAAAAATAGTGTCTCCCGTATTCTTATAATTTTATGTATCGATTTAGTATTTGGTTTAAAAAGTTTGTTGTTGTATTTTTTTAATTTGGTTGCACCTCACTACATGCAGAATCTTAGTTCCCAGACTAGGGATTGATCTTGTGTCCTCTGCAGTGAAAACTTGGAGTCCTAACCACTGGACCACCAGGAAATTTGCCCCAGTTTTCTGTTGTTGGTCATTGACCCGTTAGGGAAGACCATTCCTAGGCTGGTACTGTTTTTTGTTATAGCTTTGCAGAAAAGTTGTAAATTTAAAAGGATATTTATTTTTCATATGTAAAAGTCTTTTTCATGACTTAATGTTCATTTATTATTTTATATGAATTTTTAGAAACTAAGTATATGTAGAATGGGGAATAGACTGGAGACTAAAATAAAATCTTTAATGTCTGACGTTCCATCTAGGAACAACTTAATTAAGATTTACTTACATGCATTTCCCTTAAGATAA
Source organism: Oreotragus oreotragus (assembly GCA_006410675.1). Lineage (NCBI taxonomy): Eukaryota > Metazoa > Chordata > Mammalia > Artiodactyla > Bovidae > Oreotragus > Oreotragus oreotragus. Next base: position 171,685 of record SJYX01013093.1, on the reverse strand, counting down.
TCCTCCCAGCTATATTTAATTTAATGTTTAATTTAAGCTGTAAACCAAATTTCTATTTGATTATTGCTGGTATATATTAAACCTTTGAGTCTTCTAAATTTATAAGTAGCCACCTGTATTCTCTTTAAAAATCCAATAAAGTTTTGCTTCTCTTGAGTTTCCTAGGAGGACTCAAATCTATAAAAAATAATAGTCTCCCAATTATAATAATACTTATTTTTAAAGTATGTTTTAAAAATCACCTTTAATTCTACTTTTCAGAAACAATAGTTTGATTAGCCTTTGTTCAGATATCTGCAGGTACCAGTAAATATAGTCATTGTGACCCAACAAACACAATGCTGTGTGTCCAAAAGAACAGTTATATAATTATTAGTCTATACTGTAAGGTAAGAAAAAGGCAATGGCACCCCACTTCAATACTCTTGCCTGGAAAATCCCATGGATGGAGGAGGCTGCAGTCCATGGGGTCACTAAGAGTCGGACACGACTGAGTGACTTCATTTTCACTTTTCACTTTCATGCATTGGAGAAGGAAATGACAACCCACTCCAGTACTCTTGCCTGGAGAATCCCAGGGACGGCGGAGCCTGGTAGGGGGCCATCTATGGGGTCGCACAGAGTCAGACACGACTAAAGCGACTTAACAGCAGCAGCAGTAAGGTAAATTAATGATTATATTGGAAGATAATTAAATGCAAACATACTATTCATCAACATTATTATTATTTTATTGTTTGTGCAAAGCAAGAGTATGTATATCTAGAATTCTCTGGATTTTGGAGTCAGGAGAATAAAATACTACTTAAGTAATTCCATTACCCATGTAAATGTACTATGGCTAGAAGTCAAGCTTGACTGCTATGTAGAAACTGCCCTCCATTTTTTGAGATTCTTTCCATATTTTTTTCTTCTATGTCTTAAGAATATTAAAAAAATGTTACCTACAGCTTCTTCCTCATAAATTACAACAGTAACTTTGTTTCTCAGAGAAGTCTTCTCTCAACAGAGTGGCCTTAAACCCTAGACGGTCAGAGGTTATTTAGACTATGGCATTTGGTCCATCACTTCTTGGGAAATAGATGTGGAAACAGTCAGCCTTTATTTTTGGGGGCTCCAAAATCACTGCAGATGGTGATTGCAGCCATGAAATTAAAAGACACTTACTCCTTGGAAGGAAAGTTATGACCAACCTACATAGCATATTCAAAAGCAGAGACATTACTTTGTCAACAAAGGTCCGTCTAGTCAAGGCTATGGTTTTTCCAGTAGTCGTGTGGATGTGAGAGTTGGATTGTGAAGAAAGCTGAGTGCCAAAGAATTGATGCTTTTGAACTGTGGTGTTGGAGAAGACTCTTGAGAGTCCCTTGGATGCAAGGAGATCCAACCAGTCCATTCTGAAGGAGATCAGCCCTGGGATTTCTTTGGAAGGAATGATGCTAAAGCTGAAACTCCAGTACTTTGGCCATTTCATGCGAAGAGTTGACTCATTGGAAAAGACTCTGATGCTGGGAGGGATTGGGGGCAGGAGGAGAAGGGGACGACAGAGGATGAGATGGCTGGATGGCATCACTAACTCTGTGGACATGAGTTTGAGTGAACTCCAGGAGTTGGTGATGGACAGGGAGGCCTGGTGTGCTGCAATTCATGGGGTCGCAGAGT
>SJYX01013093.1:132677-169993 GCA_006410675.1 Oreotragus oreotragus | reverse complement strand
GGGGGCAGGAGGAGAAGGGGATGACAGAGGATGAGATGGCTGTATGGCATCACGGACTTGATGAACGTGAGTCTGAGTGAACTCTGGGAAATGGTGATGGACAGGGAGGCCTGGCGTGCTGCAATTCATGGGGTCGCAAAGAATCGGACACGACTGAGCAACTGAACTGAACTGAACTGAATACACTTTATTTAACCAAACATATCCAAGATATTATCATTATAATATGTAATCAATATAAAATTGCCAGTGGGATATCTTTTTCACATGAGCTTTAAAATCAGACGTGTATGTGTGCTTACAGCATGTCTCAGTTTGAATATGTGTCATCATTGGTAACTAACATGTATTTGAATTTCATAAAAACTGCAGTTGAAACTTATTACATAAGTTGAAGACTTATTAATAAATGTTTTCCAATAACTGTATCAAATACCAGATTTTATAAGCTTCTTTTTAAAAAAATCTGTATAATTGACCTTCACGTGTTGCCTGAGAAACCTGTTTGTGAGTCAAGAAACAATCGTTGGAATGGAACATGGGACAACTGACTGGTTCAGAAGTGGGGAAGGAGTACGACAAGGCTGTATACTCTTGCTCTGCTTGTTTAACCTACATGCAGGATTCATCATGCGAAATGCTGATTGGAAGACTCACAAGCTGGAATCAGGATTGCTGGCAGAAATAGTGACAACTTCAGATATGCACATGATGTCACTCTAATGGCAGAAAGTGAAGACAGACTAAAGAGCCTCTTGATGAGGGTGAAAGAAGAGTGAAAAAACTGGCTTGAAACTCAAAATTAAAAAAATTAAGATCATGGCATCTGGCCACATCACTTCATGGCGAATAGGAAGGGAACAAGATTTTGTTTTCTTGGGCTCAAAAATCACTGCAAACAGTGACCGCAGCCATGAAATTAAAAGGCACTTGACTTGCTTCTTGGAAGGAAAGCTATGACAAACATAGACAGCTTATTTTTTAAAAAGCAGAGATATCACTTTACCGACAAAGGTCCATATGGTCAAAGCTGTGATTTTTCCAGTAGTGATGTATGGATGTGAGAGTTGGTCCATAAAGAAGACTGAACTCCAGGGAATTGATTCTCTCGAACCAGGGTGCTAGAGAAGACTTTTGAGAGTCCCTTGGACAGCAAGGAGGCCAAACCAGTCAGTCCTAAAGGAAATCAACCCTGAATATTCACTGGAAAGACTGATGCTCTGGCCACCTGATGCAAAGAGCCAACACGTTGGAAAAGATCCAGATACTGGGAAAGATTGAAAGCAAAAGGAGAAGAGGGCAGCAGAGGATGAGATAGTTAGACAGCAGCACTGACTCAGTGGACAGGAATCTGAGCAAACTCCGACAGGTAGCGGAGGACAGAGGAGCCTGGCATGCTAGAGACCATGGTGTCGCGAAGAGTCGGACGTGACTTAGTGACTGACCAATAGCCACACCATAAGTGACGTAATAGCCATAACACATGGAAGCACTCATAAAACCATCGCTGCAGTCCAAATATCCATCCAGCTGCTTTCACTCTGCATAGGTAGTTTCCAGTGAGTCTGTGTTGCCGTGTGTATCAGTAGTCTCTTCCTTCTCATTGGTGAGCGGAATTCCTGTTGAAATCGCACAACTCGTTTGTGTGGTAGACCACATTCTAAGATGGGCCCCAGGATTCCCACTCAGTTAATGGAAGTTCAACTCACTTGACATCCTGGTTGCATTGGGTATGTCAGTTTTTTCATGTTCTAATAGATGTGGATTGCGATCTCACTGTAGTTTCAGTTTTCATTCCCTAATGGCTGATTATTTGGACATCTTTTCTTATGCCTGTTTGCCCTCTGTGTGTCTTGTCTTCTTTGATAAAATGTCTGTTCAGATATTTTGCACATTCAGAACTCAAGCTTGTTTTCTTATTACTTTTTGAGAGTTCCTCAAATATTCTGGATGCATTGGAGAAGGAAATGGCAACCCACTCCAGTGTTCTTGCCTGGAGAATGCCAGAGGCAGTGGGCCCCCGTCTGTGGGGTTGCACAGAGTCGGACACGACTGAAGTGACTTAGCAGCAGCAGCAGCATATATTCTGGATACGAGTTCTTTATTAGTAAGTGATTTATAAATTCTCCCCTTATTACATGACTGTCATTTGTTCTTTTCAAGTGTCTCTTGAGGAACAGAAGTTTTTAATTTTGATGAAGTCTACTTTATCAATTTTTTCTTTTCAGTTNAGAAGATCTCCTGAAGGAGGGCATGGCAATCCACTCTAGTATTCTTGCCTGGAGATCCCTTGGACAGAGGAGCCTGGCTGGCTACAGTCTATGGGGTCACAAAGAGTTGGACAAGACTAAAGCAACTTAGCACACACAGATTCACATCTCTACTTCTGCATTGAAGCTGGTCTGGTACATTGTTGAAGTATATGAAAATGTACTCCCAAACAAATATGTAACTAGAAAAGCAAAGACTTTGAAGACCCATGGAAGGGTCTCAGGGACTCCCACAGGTCCTTGGAACACATTTTGAGAACCACTGGGGCTAGAGCATGCTGAGAGTACTGGCAGCTGGAGTGGGATTGTCCAGCCCAGAGGTAAGGGTGGACTGAAAATGGGTGGGACAAGAGAGGATGGACTTGAGGGTTGAAGCTATTGGTCTGGTTCTTTGGAGAGTCTGCCAGACAAGAAGGTATGAGGCCAGTGATCGGACTGAGTTTTTGCAGCTTGCAGCTAGCAACCAGTGGAGCAGAGGCAGGGTCATCTGGGCTTCTGACACCAGCCTCCTGCTCTGAGGATTGAGTAGATAGAGCAGGAACTGGTGTTTAAGACACTCTTTCCCTTGAGTGCCTTCACACCATTCATTTGTAAGTTAGTCATCAGGTGCTAAGGTCTTAGCCAAAGGTAAATGCCCCTGGACTCACCCCATGGCATCTGCAAAGGACCAATCAGGGAGGAATTTGGCCTTATTCCTGGCATATGCCCTGGAGGTTCTAAAATATCAAAGATTCTAAGAACTTTAGGACCAACAATAGTGAAGAACTAGGACATGTCTATGGCTGTCCAGATATAAGATATAAGGAATATAGCACACAAATCCCTGGATGCCATGCGAGGGAACAGAGATGAGTCCTCCTTGTAAATAACTGTAAGTAAAAGTAGATATTATTAATGAGAATCTCTTTCATTTGTTAAGTTCTCACAAAAAGGCATGCATTCCTCCCAGCCTACTTCAGAGTCAGATATTATTTCCATTTAACAGTTAAAGAGCTTACACTCTTGGGTGTAAGAACTACATTTTTTCCTTTTGAGGGTAACTTTTTCAGTTTAATGTAATTTTATACACAAAACAGTTGCAAAAACTCTTGAATACATAGATTCACCAATGGTTAATATTTTCTCTTGTTTGCTTTATCATTCTACCAGGCTCCAGATAGATAGATAGACAGAAACACTCTTTCTTAGCTGAATCATTTGAGAGCAAGTTGCAGGCAGCATAATCTTTTAGCTCTACATACTTCAGTTCTGTTCAGCTCAGCCCATTTTAGTCGCTCAGTCGTGTCCGACTCTTTGTGACCTCATGGACTGCAGCATGCCAGGCTTCCCTGTCATCACCAACTCCTGGAGCTTGCTCAAACATCCAATTTGGAACCACTCAGTTGTTCCATGTCCGGTTCTGACAAACCCAAGACCTGACCAGTTCTGACAGGACTCAAGATGGACGGGTCATGGTGGAGAGTTCTGACAAAACGTGGTCCCCTGGAAAAGGGAATGACAAACCACTTCAGTATTCTCGCCTTGAGAACCCCATGAACATACTTCAGTGTGTATTTATTGAAAAAAAGAACATTTAAAAACATAATCTCAACATAACCATCAAAATTAGGAAAGTTAATGTTGATATATACTAATATCTACTGCCCAGTCCATATTAAAGTCCTCCAATTGTTCCAGCTGAGTCCTCTTTGCCTATCATCTCTCAAAGCCAATGTCCAATCTAGAGTCACACATTGCTTCTGGTTGTCATGTCTCTTTCATCTCTTTTAGATCTGGAATTGTTCTTCCACCATTATTTTTTATGACCTTGACACTTGGAGGGATTGTAGGGCAACTATTTTGTATAAGGTCCCTCAATATAGACTTTTCTGATGTTTCCTCATAATCAGATTGATGATCAACATTTTGGAAGAAGCACCATGGAGGTGATATGCTCCTCCCACAGTATATATGACGAAAGTACTTGATGCTGACCTCTCCCACCAGGGGCCACCTCGGTCATGTTAACACCAGTGATGTTAACTTGAGGCTTTTGGTTAAGGTGACGTCTGCCAGGACTTTCCACTATAAAGTAACTATTAATATGTTTCCCTTTATGTTTGTGTGTGCTCAGTGGTGTCTGATTCTCTGCGATCCCAAAGACTATAGCCCACCAGGCTCCTCTGTCCATGGGATTTCCTAGGCAAGAATACTGGAATGGGTTGCTATTTCCTCCTCCAGGGGATCTTCCTGACCCAGGGATCGAACTCTCATCTCTTGCATTGGTAGGCGGATTCTTTACCATTGCGCCACTTGGGAAGCCCTTTTTCTTTTATAGGGAGATTCTCTGAGGCTATAAATATCCAGATCCTCATCAAACTTTCACCCATTAGTACTTTGGCCACCTCATGAGAAGAGTTGACTCATTGGAAAAGACTCTGATGCTGGGAGGGATTGGGGGCAGGAGGAGAAGGGAACGACCGAGGATGAGATGGCTGGATGGCATCATGAACTCGATGGACTTGAGTCTAAGTGAACTCCGAGAGATGGTGATGAACAGGGAGGCCTGGCGTGATGCGATTCATGGGGTCGCAAAGAGTCGGACACCACTGAGCGACCGAACTGATGATTACATAATGTTCTCAAAAAAAAATTGTCTAACTCCATAACTTTTTCTCTGTTCATTAGTTGGCATTTCTTTAAAGAAAAATTTTTTCCTTCTACCTCATTTATCATTCACNCACAGCGACCGAACTGATGATTACATAATGTTCTCAAAACAAAATTGTCTAACTCCATAACTTTTTCTCTGTTCATTAGTTGGCATTTCTTTAAAGAAAAATTTTTTCCTTCTACCTCATTTATCATTCATTCATTTGCTCACTCATTTATTCATACCAGTTTAGACTCATGGAATCATTCAGTGGTTTATAATCTTTTACTGTCATTATTTGCTTGATGTTCAGATTAATCCATGTATGATTTATGGAGACTCTTCAGGCTGGCTTCTGAGTCATTTTGATACATCCCCACCATTCTTTGAAGACTTCCTTACTTCTTGACATAAAGAGATGTTCCAGGCTTGTCTTGTATTTTTCCTTCCCCAGCCCTGGAATTAGCTGTCCTCCAAGGAGCCCTGGTTTTGTTGTTATTGTTGTTTTTAGAAACCAAGATCTGGATATTAAATGTGCTCATTGCAACTGGGGTGTTTTTGCTTCTAGATCGTTCGTTGTACAGATATTTTATATATACATAATATTTTATGTACTTATACCTGAACCCACCTGCCAATGCAGGAGATGCAGGTTTGATCTCCTGGATTGGGAAGATGCCCCGGAAAAAGAACTGGCAACCCACTCCAGTACTCTTGCCTGGGAAATCCCATGGACAGAGGAACCTGGTGGGCTACAGCCCACGGGGTTGCAAAGAGTCAGACATAACTGAGCAGAGCACAGGCAAGAGTGACTGGACCCTTAACTACTAACCCTTGTTACCTTTCCACTTCAGGTGTGGGTCTCGATAACGGGGGATTTGGGGTGCAGTGCTATGCTTTGTTTTTCTATTCTACAACAGCACATATTTCTATTTACTTTTATAGGAGACTGCTAACTATCTTTTCCAGTTTAGCAGCTCTTCTCTCCTTCCAAACCTGAGTTGCACGTGTCTGCTCCTGGCGTTTGTCTACGCCTTCCCTCCTCTCAGATGTCCTCTGCCCGTTCTCTCGGGCATCAGCGTACTTAAGGCCGAGCCCGAGTGCCACTCCTCCGAACTGGTTAGGCTGACAGGCCGGGCCCACGGAGGCCGTCTGCGGGCCACGGGGTGTCCCCTGGAGTGGCTCCTGTGGTCCTGGGTGCCCTGCTGCTCCTCTTCAGCTTCCCTGAAGGGAGACCTGGAGGCAGAAAATCTCCTACAGGGGCGGAGGCAGTGGGCTTTGGGATGTAAGGACTGAAGGCTGAAGTCGGGGTGGAACCCCCTCCTCCACAAGTCCAGACTCCCCTGCAATTACCAGCCTTTGACAGCCTCCCATCCAGGGATGAAGTCCCTTTGCTCCTCTCTGCCGGGCTCCACATGACAAATTCAATCCAGAAGAGGGAAGCTTAAAACTGGAGGTCAAATATCATCACCCCTTAGTTCAACAGGGTAGCCCCATCACAAGGGTCCTATCAAGCCCTCTGGTCTCAGCCACCGCCTTGGGCTCCAGAACTTGGGTCAAGCCTTCATAGGATTCAGACCCTTCCTCTGCCTGGGCAATGAGGCCCTTTAGACCCAGAGCGACATGCAGACCCCCCATCTGGGGATCCCGAGGGGTCAGCCCGATTTGGGTATCTAACATCGTGGCACTGAGACATCCTGCCTGTCCATTTGTGGTCCCCTATGTCTCTGCTGACACACCCCCCCCTTGGATCCCTGGCTGACAGGACAGGATCTCTGACCTCCCTGTGGCAGGTTGCCCTGGCCTGATGCTGCGGCCGAGCCTGGCAGATGTTGCCATGTCCCGGAGGTCTGGGTAGTCTATTTCGATTTGAGGACAGAGAGTGCAAATTTAGCTCTTGTTACCAGGACGCACCTCACTCGGTGTGCACCTCTAATGAGGCAGCACATACATGCACACTCTCACAAGCTGTTAAACCGCGGACACGCTGCAGCTTTCCAATGAGAGAGGATTTCAAGGGTGTATTTTTATAAGGAAGAAATGACATAAGCGTCCCTCTTTGTTATTTAAATTTCATGAAAATCAACTATAGATGGTGTGTAATTGGGCACAGAATAGGACCCAGAATATATTCTGAAATAACGGGAGCCCTTTTATCAGGTTATATATGAAGGAAAAAAAGTCAAAGAAAAGCGAAATCTCCGTGCAAATAATGAACTATTTGAAGGAAGAGAAAAGAAAGACTGAGGACCCAGCGCGGCTGGGAGAGTACTCAAGGGGCTGGTTTTGAGAAGTCGCTTTGGGAGGAGGGGTGAGAGACGTCATGGGTTGTCATCGTTATGGGTTGACCTGGGCTCAGAATTCAGGCTGTACATGAAACTTCAACCAGGAATTGGGGCCAGGCAAGTGAAAACACAAGAGTCCCTGAAGATGGCCCAGGCGACCTAGGTCTTGTATGAGGACAGGAAGGGCTGTGTGCTGTGGTGGCTGTGCACCCAGGTGACAAACCAGAGCTAAACTGAGGGCATTAGTCTGGAGTCAGCCTGACTCGGAGAGAATCTCTGACTCACCAGCTCTGTACTCAGATGCTCACTAACAGGCCCCTTCCCGGCACCATGGTGGGGGCCGGCACTCGTCTCCCCAAAGCACCTGACGCCATGTGCCCACAGCGTGGCTTTTCATCCACCCCTCGCCTTGTGTACTCCTGGACCTGAGCCTTTTCTTCCCTGAACTTCCATGATCCACCTAGCCGGGAAGATTATGTCTCCTGAAAAGGTTGCTGTGAGGATAATGGAAGATGCAGTGCCCAGAACAGTGCCATCACACTACAGGAATTGAATTGCTGATGCTCTTCAGCCGTGTCTGACTCTTTTCAACCCCACGGACTGCAGCAGGCCGGCTTCCCGGTCCCTCACCATCTCTCGGAGTTTGCTCAAATCTATGTCCTCTGAGTCAGTGACGCCATCCAACCATCCCATCCTCTGCCGCCCCTTCTCCTTTTGCCTTCTATCTCTCCCAGGGTCTTTTCCAATGTGTCAGCTCTTTGGATCAAGTGGCCAAAGTATTGGAGCTTCAGCTTCAGCATCAGTCCTTCCAATGAGCATTCAGGGCTGAACCTCAGGAACAGTGTAAAAAGGAACTGAATGCAGGGTAGTAGCTCCTTTTTCTGTCAGCGCAACCCCCTCCTCTCATTCCCTGCTCCCCTTGGTGCCCTGCAGCTGGATCTCTCTTCAAGACTGGGTGCAGCCCTGAGGCCTGGCTGTGGTGGGTGGACACCCTGGAACCCTCGGAGACAGCAGCTTCAGTGAGGGTGCCCAGAGTCCACGGTGAAACTATGAGGAGCTGAGAAGTCCCCAGGGAATGAACACACTGCTGCTGTTGCCACCATGGGTGCTGCTGCGTGGCGGGGCCGGCGGGACCCCTGACGGCCGACCCGCACAGCCTCCACAATGTTCTCCTGTCCGCTTCATTTCCTGGGCAGCAGCCGTGTGCCTGGGTAGGGGTGGAGGTGGGTCCAGGTCACCCAGGCGTTCCCCTCGGGCACAGCTCTAGGAGCACGCTAACTCCAGCCTGCCACAGAGACAGGGTGAGGCCGCCCAGTCCAGGAGTCGAGTGCTCCCCCGCCCTCAAGCTCCTGCCCAGACCTCTCCTGTCCTGGAGGTGGTCACAGTCAATTGCAGCGGCCTCATCTGTCCCCACATTGGACCGTGAACGCCGAACACATAGCACAGAGAACAGGCCCCGGGACTCAGCAAGCGGCTCATCAGAGTCTGTCAAGAGGAAAACAGTGCAGGAGCAGTTCTTGATCTGCAAGTGCCTGCGCAGCCAGGCGAGCCCGCNGGAGGTGGTCACAGTGAATTGCAGCGGCCTCATCTGTCCCCACATTGGACCGTGAACGCCGAACACATAGCACAGAGAACAGGCCCCGGGACTCAGCAAGCGGCTCATCAGAGTCTGTCAAGAGGAAAACAGTGCAGGAGCAGTTCTTGATCTGCAAGTGCCGGCGCAGCCAGGCGAGCCCGCAACTGGAGGGAGGATGTTGGGAATCTGAAGCACCAAGTGCAGATCTCAGAGCGGGAACGGGGTCGGAGCGCCATCTACCGGGAGTTTAGCAGACCAGCAGGAAAGGGCTGATTCCAGGGGAATCCCGGCTACCTTCAGGTTGACCAGGCACCTGTGATGTCAACCACTGTTTGCAACGCCGCTCCTGGGTCCACGCTCTAGACACTCTACACGCTGCCTCGCAATCACCAGCAAGAGTGGCCTCCTCGGAAAAAGAAGGGTGGGGCCCGGGATTGAGTTGGAGGTCATGAACTGTGTTGAGAATACCCCAGAAAGGGCTTCTCTTCCACCAGCTCCTCTGGGGCAGTATTTTCCCAGAAACTCTCTCATTTTGAGCAGAATTCAAGGACTACCGTTACGGTAGAATTCAGGTAAGGGCCTGCTCTCCGGGGGAGCCAGCAGGCCTGGGGGTCAGACAGACCAATATGGATCTCTAACTCTGCTCCTTACTAGCTGTGACTGAGGACTGGGTACTTTGCCCTCTCTGTGCTCAGTCCCCCACCTGAGAAACAGGCTACATGACAGTACCCACCCTACACGGTGACTACAAAGATGAAAACTTATCTGTAACCCAGACACCCAGATCCTCAGTCTTCCCAAGGGTAAGGCTTCCCTTTCACGCCCACTCAGCATGAGAGAACCAGCCATCAGCCTTCTTGGCAGTAGCAAGACTGCATTTATCAGGATCCTCTCCCCAGGGTTGCTGGGATCCTGCAGGTTGAGTTTGCCCTTGCCTCAAACCCTGGCTGCTGCTGTTCCCTTCTTTCGCCTCCCGACTCCAGCTCCCCACTCTCCTGTTCAATGACCTCTTGTCACCACATTACAAGCCTTTCAAGGCCCTGCTGAGCTCCAGATTCCCACACCCCAAATGTGGCCAGGGATACTTCAACAAGGCCCCCAAGCCCAACAAGGACCAGATTTGCCTGGAAGAAAAACAGGAAAGAACCATAGAGCAAGATGGAAAACCTCAGACTAGCTCCTAGGTGTGACCAGGTTCAAAGTCCTAAAGCCTTGGTAGCTTCAGGCCCCCCCAATGCACTGGGGTCCCTGGGGTCCCTGGTTGGCACCCTTCTCCACACAGGAAAGCCCTAGCCATGTTGCAACCCCACCTCCAGAAACCCCCAGCTTTCTGAAGCCCTGAGAGCAAAATCTCATCATTTTTATTTCTACAAGCAACTGGCAAGAGGCACAGTTCTGCCTTGAATGAAGACAAGCTTTCATGCAGTTATACAAAACTCTCAAGTGTTTTTATTTTGTTGCCTGGAAGCACTCCACCCCAGAAGAACATCTTGGCTTTTTTCTATATAAAATCAAATGCTCTGTTAGTTATCCCCCGCTCCCCGCACCCTGCACTTCTCAGAAAACAAAGGAAGAGCTTGCTCTCAAAGTTGTCTCCTACAGGAACTAAAAATCAAATAACAACAGTTAACATTTATTCTGTGTTTCCTAATCTAAGCTCCAGCTTTAAGTCCTTTTTCCTGTTTTATCTCTTTGAATCTTCACCCTGACACTGGAAGGCATTTGATCTCCATTTTACAGAGGAGGAAAAGAAGCTTAAGGAGGTTATGGGACTCCCCCAGGGTCCCACAGTTAGTAAGTGTCTGAATTCAGATTCAAACCCAGACAAACTGGCTTCTTAAAGCTTCAAGTGGGCAGCACTGCTTCAAGGTCAGAGCGTGAGATCTGAAGTCTCCCCCTTCCCTATCCACTAGTCACCTGAGATTTCAAAAGTACTGGAGTCCAGCGTCACCTGGAGCACCCTGTTACAAACGTGGGTGGCGAGGGCTCAGCGGAATGTCTGGAGCATGGAGGTGCCCAGCCTAAGGGACAGTCGATGAGGCCTGAAAGGCTTGTAGCTGGGCAGTGCTGTGGCCTGAAAGGGGCCCCCCTGTGTCATCCCCCTACTGGCCCAGGGGAGGATGCCTACAGAAGGCTCACCTGTTATCCCTGTGCAACTCAATAGCTCACTTCCCTTCATGGATGGAAGTCCTCCCAAAGCTCACTGTTGCCTAGGGACACAAGCCAAACCCTCCACTATGGCTTACAGGGCCCTTCAGGGACTGTCTGCTCTGCTCCTGGTCTTCCAGCCTCCTCCCCTATGTCCCCTCCTGAGCTCACAGACAGTGCTTGACCCACAAGTAGCTGCCTCAGGGCATTTGCACTCAAGGCCTCATGCCTCACTTCAGTCTCGCTCTCATTTAAAATATATATATATATTTATTTGTTCAGCTGCATGAGGCTTTAGTTGCGGTATGCAGGATGTTCATTGTATCTCACAGGCTTTTTCATGGTGGCACACTGATTCTTTAGTCGGGGTGCATGAGCTAAGTTGCTCCACGGGACGTGGGTTCTTAGTTCCCTGCCTAGGGATCAAATCCCCGGCATTGCAGAGTGGATTCTTAACCACTGCACCACCAGGGAAGTCCCAATTCAGTCCCTTGAGAATTAGAGTCTCTCTGGTTTTGGCACTGCTCCCAATCCCATCACTCGTCCTTTCTTTCCTGACTCTCTAGAATGCTAGCTCCCCAAAGGAAGGCTTCTTGACTGTGGAAGGCTGAATAATGGTCCCCAAACATATCTGCCTCTTAATCCTGAAACCTGTGAATGGTACCTTGATATGGCAAAAAAAAAAGAACAATAACTTATATGGGAAAGGATGTGATTAAATTAAGGCTATTGAGACAAACAAATTACCCTAGATTATCTGTGTGGGACTAAATGCAGTCACAAATATCCTCACAAAAGGCAGGCATAGAGAGGTTTCACACACATAGAGGAGGGGCCCCATGTAGGGTGAGCAGGACTTGAAGATGCTGGCCTTGAAAACTGAGTGATGAAGACACAAGCCACAAGCCACAAAATGTTGGCAGCTACCAGGAGCTGGAAAAGGCAAGGAAAGGGTACTTCCCCTACAGCTTCTGAGAGGAGCGTGGCTCTGCCGACACCTTGGTTTAAGCCCTGTGATACTGATTTCAGACTCCTGGCTTCCAGAACTACACAGGCTGAAGTTTGTAGCAGTTTCATATAGTAGCAATAAGAAATATCTCACACAAGGGCTGCAAACTCAAAGGCTTACAGGAGCAAAACAGGTGAGGCAGGCTGGAAGGGACTGAGGGTCCCACTCATCTTGAGGGTGCAGACTGGTACCCTGTAGGGACAGAAGCACAGGCTGGCTTCATTTTCTGACTTTTTAAGAGAAGCTGTAAACAAGGTTTATATTTCCAAAGTCCTGATTTCAAAATGTTGACAACCTAGATTAAGTGTTAAAAATACTAGCCCAAACCAACAACCAGTTTCTAGTTTTATAACAAAGAATCCATGAAGAGGAAATGTCAAGTCCTGGTGGCTCCCAGGTTAAACTGGGATGCCTGAAAGTTAGGACCGTTTTCCCTAAAGATTCATGGAGGAGTTAGAGTCCCACGGGTTAGACACCATAATCATTTTTTTTTTCTACTAAGATTTAGCTGACTTACAATATTTTATTAGTTTCAGGTGTACAACATAGTGATTCAAAATTTTTTATAGATTGTATTCCATTTATAAGGTAAGGTAAGGTAAAGTCGCTCAGTCGTGTCCGACTCTTTGTGACCCCGTGGACTGTAATCTACGAAGCTTCTCCGTCCATGGGATTCTCCAGGCAAGAACACTGGAGTGGATTGCCATTTCCTTCTCCAGGGGATCTTCCCAACCCAGGGATCGAACCCGGGTCTCCTGCATTGGAGGCAGACGCTTTAACCTCTGAGCCACCAGGGAAGCCCGTATTCCATTTACAGTTATTATGAAAAAGTGGCTATATACCCTGTGCTGTATAGTATATCCTTGTAAGTTATGTGCTTGTAGTAGTTTGTACTTAATCCTCTACTCCTATCTTGCTCCTCCCTCTCCCCACTGGTAACCACTGGTTTGTTCTCAATATCTGTGAATCTGTTTCTTTTTTTTTTATCATATTCATTTATTTTATGTTTTTGGATTCCATATATAAGTGATAACAGACAGTATTTGTCTTTCTTTATCTGACTTATCTCACTAAGCATAATAACCTTCAGGTCCATGCATGTTGCTGCAAATGGCAAAAATTTCATTGCTTTTTATGGCTGAGTAGTATTCCATTGCACACACACACATATATACATATGTATATGTAGCCCACCTGGCTCCTCAGTCCATGGAATTGTTCAGATGAGAATAATGGGGTGAGTTGCCATTTCCTTCTCCAGGGGGCCTTCCTGACCCAGGGATTAAACCCAGGTCTCCCACATTCAAGGCAAATTCTTTGCCATCTGAGCCACCAGGGAAACCCCATATATATGTACTTTAATATATATATCTCACATCTTCATCAGTTTGTCTCATAAAAAATTTGAACGCCAGTGCAGCTGTACGTTTGCAACAAACACTTAGAACAAGTGACATGAATCACTCCAACAGTGACTGCAAAATATCAGTAATGAATAAAAAGCTGCATCGTTGATTTTATTAAATATTGGTGTTGAAAAAAGTTATTCACTTTCTAATGAAAAATCTTCTGGCCCTCAACTTTGTGGAATAAAGAATGAAACCGAGAGAGGAGGAAAGAGGCAGGCCTACCGCTCACACCTCGCAGGGCGTCTCTGCCAGCAGGAGGGAGCAGAATCTCTGGAAGAGTGAGCTGGGCGCTATGGCACAGAAGGACACAAGACTGCGGGGTCCCAGGGAACTGACGAGACAGCCCATCCCACTGAGCATCCTGCCTCTAAATACACAGGTAGGAATCCAGAAGTGTGTTCCTTGGAATTCACTCAAATGAGTTAAAAACGTATGACCACACAAAAAAACTGCTCACAGATGTTTACAGCAGCTTTACTCATGTGTGGGTGCATTCTAAGTCACTTCAGTTGTGTCTGACTCTGTGAAACTCTATGGACTGTAGCTCACTAGGCTCCTCTGTCGATGGGATTCTCCAGGCAAGAATACTGGAAGTCGGTTGCCATGTCGGTTGCCATGCCCTCCTCCTGGGGATCTTCCCGACCCAGGGATCAAACCCGAGTCTCTTACGTCTCCAGCATTGCAGGTAGATTCTTTACTTTCTGAGCCACCAGGGAAGCCCAGCTTTACTCATAGTTGCCTCAAACTGAAAGCAACCAAGATGTCCTTCCAAAGGTGAATGGATAAATGAACTTGTGATACATCTAGGCAACAGAATATTATCCAACACTAAAAGGAAATGAAAAGACATGGAGGAAACTTAAATGCACGTAAGTAAGTGAAAGAAGCCAATTTGAAAAGGCTACATACTGTGGGATTCCAACGATATGACATTCTGGAAAAGGCACAACTATGGAGACTTAAAAAAGATTGGTAGTCTCCAGAAACAGGGGAGACAGGGATGAATTGACAGAGCACAGAGGAGTTTAGGGGAGTGAAACTACTCTGTATGATACCACAGTGGTGACACCTGTCATTATACATTTCCCAAAAGTCCAGGGGGCGGACAAAAGCGAAAGTGAACCTTAAGTAAACTACGGAATTGAAGTGACAATGATGTGCCAATGTAGGCTCATAGACTGTAACACAGGTACCCCTCTGGTGAAGAATGTTGGCGGTGGAGGCAGCTGTGTGTTGGGGGGCCAGGGGGGTACATGAAAATTGTCTGTACTTCGTGCTCATTTTTGCTCTGAACCTCAAATTGTTCTAAAAAAATAATACCTGTATTTTTTTTTAATGCAGGCAAGACCTTTGCGCACAGAAAAGTTGCCCAACAGCGCCCCCTAGCAGCACAAGCTGTGATCTTTCTTACATAGAGTAGAGCTTGGAAACTAGAGGAGATTTTGCTTCTCTGTTGCTGCTGCTAAGTCGCTTCAGTCGTGTCCGACTCTGTGCGACCCCATAGACGTCAGCCCACTGGGCTCCCCCAGTCCCTGGGATTCTCCAGGCAAGAATACTGGAGTGGGTTGCCATTTCCTTCTCCAGTGTATGAGACTGAAAAGTGAAAGTGAAGTCGTTCAGTCATGTTGACTCTTCGCGACCCCATGGACTGCAGCCCACCAGGCTCCTCCGACCATAGAATTTTCCAGGCAAGAGTACTGGAGTGGGTCTCCATTGCCTTCTCCCTTGCTTCTCTGTTTCACTTATTGATAACTTGGGCATGTTGGGGGTTAGAGGGGAGGGCAGGGTGAAGGAAGGAAAGGCAGGCCGAGGCTGGCATTTACCAAGCCCTGGATCTGGTGTTTTCGCCAGGTTTCCAAGCCATGGCTTGTACTGAAGGCTCACGAAGTCTGCCACACTTGAGCTCAGAGCTCCCCGGGGTTTTATTGGAAGGTGTTGGAGGCATCCCCATGGTCCGTGGAAAGAACACCCACAGTAAGGTTTCCCTCCAGATGGTTGAACCGCGATGGCTGGGGGCCTCACCTAGACACTCTGCAGCTCTGCAAGATATGGGCCCACCAGGGACTGTGTGCCCATCCCAGTGCCTGGCCCGCTCACGTCAGGCAGGTGGGTGGACAGGCGAGGACCACACCCACACAGCAGGCGCGCCGGGTCAGTGGCCACCAAGCAGAAACAGTTATGCACCGGACCAGTGGGCGACAGCTTCACCCAGCCTCTCTGGTGATTTACGCTTCTCAAGGTGATGCAGTCCCAGGGAGCCTCTGGAAAACCGCTTGGAGAGAGAGCTCTGGAGGCAGGATTTCTCATTTTCTCATCACTTTTCCATTTTCATGATATAGCTCCCTCCTGGGGCCAAGGGAAGGGGAAAACGCTTTTTATATTATAGCAGCAGCCATGTGGAAAAGACATATTTCCCGGGACATTGGATTCGGGGTGAAGACGCACATTTGTAAAGCATATGTGAAAAATGTCGTGCATGGAAGGTATGAAATATATGTCGTCGTGGCTCAGGCTAGTTTTGTGAAACACATAGGACAGGGAGAGCAAGGCCACCAGGGAGAACATGAGTTGCTGGCCTTGAGGCCATGTCCACGGAGCCGGGCACCAGACTGTGGGGAAAGAGGAGGGTGGGCGTGGCTGCAGCGTTGTTCATGTTTGTCGTCCTTGCAAGAGGGTTGGAAGGCAGGCAGGACACCCGGTAGAGCACTTACCTGTTGGGAAAGAGGGGTGAGGGACTCTGAAAGCTACTCCTTTTTATCTTTTCAAAGATTGTGAATAATGTGACTATATAACCTTTTCAAAACATTACGTAAAAATAAAACAAAAGGCTTTTTCACTTTGTGCCTCCATCTCAGAACAGACCAGAACCTTCAGAGAAAAACTGCATCTTTATTTTTTAAAATATTTATTTCAGCCCACTGGGCTCCCCCAGTCCCTGGGATTCTCCAGGCAAGAATACTGGAGTGGGTTGCCATTTCCTTCTCCAGTGTATGAGACTGAAAAGTGAAAGTGAAGTCGTTCAGTCATGTTGACTCTTCGCGACCCCATGGACTGCAGCCCACCAGGCTCCTCCGACCATAGAATTTTCCAGGCAAGAGTACTGGAGTGGGTCTCCATTGCCTTCTCCCTTGCTTCTCTGTTTCACTTATTGATAACTTGGGCATGTTGGGGGTTAGAGGGGAGGGCAGGGTGAAGGAAGGAAAGGCAGGCCGAGGCTGGCATTTACCAAGCCCTGGATCTGGTGTTTTCGCCAGGTTTCCAAGCCATGGCTTGTACTGAAGGCTCACGAAGTCTGCCACACTTGAGCTCAGAGCTCCCCGGGGTTTTATTGGAAGGTGTTGGAGGCATCCCCATGGTCCGTGGAAAGAACACCCACAGTAAGGTTTCCCTCCAGATGGTTGAACCGCGATGGCTGGGGGCCTCACCTAGACACTCTGCAGCTCTGCAAGATATGGGCCCACCAGGGACTGTGTGCCCATCCCAGTGCCTGGCCCGCTCACGTCAGGCAGGTGGGTGGACAGGCGAGGACCACATCCACACAGCAGGCGCGCCGGGTCAGTGGCCACCAAGCAGAAACAGTTATGCACCGGACCAGTGGGCGACAGCTTCACCCAGCCTCTCTGGTGATTTACGCTTCTCAAGGTGATGCAGTCCCAGGGAGCCTCTGGAAAACCGCTTGGAGAGAGAGCTCTGGAGGCAGGATTTCTCATTTTCTCATCACTTTTCCATTTTCATGATATAGCTCCCTCCTGGGGCCAAGGGAAGGGGAAAACGCTTTTTATATTATAGCAGCAGCCATGTGGAAAAGACATATTTCCCGGGACATTGGATTCGGGGTGAAGACGCACATTTGTAAAGCATATGTGAAAAATGTCGTGCATGGAAGGTATGAAATATATGTCGTCGTGGCTCAGGCTAGTTTTGTGAAACACATAGGACAGGGAGAGCAAGGCCACCAGGGAGAACATGAGTTGCTGGCCTTGAGGCCATGTCCACGGAGCCGGGCACCAGACTGTGGGGAAAGAGGAGGGTGGGCGTGGCTGCAGCGTTGTTCATGTTTGTCGTCCTTGCAAGAGGGTTGGAAGGCAGGCAGGACACCCGGTAGAGCACTTACCTGTTGGGAAAGAGGGGTGAGGGACTCTGAAAGCTACTCCTTTTTATCTTTTCAAAGATTGTGAATAATGTGACTATATAACCTTTTCAAAACATTACGTAAAAATAAAACAAAAGGCTTTTTCACTTTGTGCCTCCATCTCAGAACAGACCAGAACCTTCAGAGAAAAACTGCATCTTTATTTTTTAAAATATTTATTTATTGATTTGATTGCACCAGGTCTTAGCTGGAGCATGCGGGGCCTTTAGTTTCGGCGTGTGGGATCTAGTTCCCTGACCAGGGATCAAACCCAGGCCACTTATACTGCAAATGCGGAGTCTCAGCCACTGGGCCACCAGGGAAATGAAAGCCGCTCAGTTTGTGACCCCACGGACTCTATAGTTCCCTATAGAACTATAGACTCCAGGCTGTATAGACTCCATAGATTCTATAGAATTCCCCAGGCCAGAAGACTGGACTGGGTAGCCATTCCCTTCTCCAGCATATCTTCCCAACCCAGGGAGCGAACCCAGGTCTCCCACATTGCAGGCAGATTCTTCACCAGCTGAGCCATGAGGAAAGCCCAAGAATACTGGAGTGGGTAGCCTGTCCCTTCTCCAGCGGAACTTCCCAACCCAAGAATCGAACCGGGGTCTCCTGCATTGCAGGTGGATTCTTCACCAGCTGACTCCCTTTCTCTGTGCCCAGCCGCTGGCTGTCCGCCACCCTCCAGTGCACAGAGGCCTGTACCATGCTGCGCGCAGCGGGCCAGCAGCTGCTACAGTGACCACCCCCCTCTCTCGAGAAGCCTTTCTCCACGTAAACTGCAGTTCTCCTGCTGCTGTTTCAGGCTGCCCCCTTGCTCTGCTTTCTAAGAAGGCAGAGGGCTGGTCATGGGGCTTTTCACTGTAGCAGGTTAGCAGTCAGTCTCCCTCCCTGGGAATAAATCTCTAGCAGTGGAGCCCAGCTCTGAGCTTTCATACCCTTGAGGAGTAGGCTAAAAGGGCTGAAGAAAGACGACTCAGTGGTCTCCCAATATCTGGTCTCCCTTTCTCCTATGATAAGAGAGCTGTCATTTGGCCCCTGAGCACACTGCTACCCAGTCTCCTTTGTAGCCAGGCCACAAGGATGTGAGTGAAGTGATGTGGGCAGTTTTCGGGATATGACTTAAAGGGACAGAACCTGTCATGCGCTTCTCCCTCTGCCCCACCCGAGCTGGCTGGGCTGCAGACCTGGGCAGCGAGAGCCATCCGGAGCAACACGGATGAGGACAATACTTGGGACTGATCGAGAGACAGCCTGGAAAGAACTCAGGTTGCTGACATCGTGGAACAATCATTAGGAGACCTCGACTGCTTATATTTGGCCTATTAGGTAAGAAACAAATGTGCTTCTTGTTGAAGCCTCTGCTTTATTTATTTTTATTTTTAAAGTTTATTTACTTGTTTATTTGGTTGCAACAGGTCTTAGTTGTAGCACTTGAAGGCTTTTATTGTGGCATGTGGGATCAAGCTCCCTGACCAGGGATCAAACCCAGGCCTCACTACACTGGAAACACAGAGTTTTAGCCACTGGGCCACCAGGGAAGTCCTGGAACCATTGCTTTAGATCTGCGTTAAACCAACCAAACTTCCATTATGCTGGAAAGAGAGGAGAGGGAGGGAAGATGCAGAGAACCCTGAGTGTGGGGAGTCTGGAGAAGGCGAGCTAGGACCCTGCCGCTTTGCCTCTCCTCGTTTGGTTTTGGCAATCAGTATAGTCACACTCTGATGCCTCACACGTGACAGTGACAGCCACTCAGTCATGACCAGCTCTGCAGCTCCATGGACCGTGACCCCCCAGGCTCCTCTGTCCATGGGGATTCTCCAGGCAAGAATACTGGAGTGGGTTGCCATGCCCTTCTCCAGGGGCTCTTCCCAACCCCGGGATCAGACCCAGGTCTCCCGCATTGCAGACAGACTCTCTACTAACTGAGCCACCAGGGAAGCCGAAGAATACAGTGGGTAGCCTATCCCTTCTTCAGGGGATCTTCCTGACCCAGGAGTTGAACTGGGGTCTCCTGCAGTGCAGGCAGATTCTTTACCAACAGAGCTCCCAGGGAAGCCCCGATGCCTTACATACCTGACCTCAGTCTCATTTCCTCCTCATGCCC
The DNA here is from genome assembly GCA_006410675.1 of Oreotragus oreotragus. Taxonomy (NCBI): domain Eukaryota; kingdom Metazoa; phylum Chordata; class Mammalia; order Artiodactyla; family Bovidae; genus Oreotragus; species Oreotragus oreotragus. The sequence continues at coordinate 150,419 of SJYX01013093.1, read as the reverse complement.
TCGCTATCTCATCAGTGGGAAACCGAGGATTGGCGAGCTTACAGAACTTGCCTAAGTCCCTTGATTCTTTAGTGGTGGATATGGGATTAGGATTCGGTTCACCTGACCCCCGAGCCACACTGCCTTCCAGAGACCCAGACTGCCGGTTCTGTGGGCATGGCACCACGCAGGCTGTATGCGGAACCTTCCTTCTCTGGTGATCTCCCACTTTCTGGGGGCAGAGACTACTGTGGCTTGAGGTGCTCAACAGGACAGCAGAGACAGGAAAACACGCTAAAGTGATGAAATAAGCTAAGTGATGCCCCATCAACCCCCATAAACTTTGAGGCTTTGACAGGGTCAAGGGAGAGACTGGAGGGGAAGAGCCGGGGGACCTGGAGGTAATGATTACGGCAGAACCTTGGCGCATGTGCTAAGGCTAAGGAAGCAGCAGCCTCCTCCTTCTCTGGCTCCCTCGAGCTTGAGTGGGGCTTTGCTCCTGTACGTCCCCATCTTGAGATGTCTTTTCCTCCTCATTAACTTAGTCAGCTCCTACTGGTTCTTCAAGATTGGCCCTGCCATCCTCTCCTTGTGGAAACCCTCCTAATCCCCCTAGGCCGGTCTTGGCACATTGCTGGAACTCCCCTGTCCTCATGCTTCCCTCTTGGGTCCTACAGGGTGGTACCTGTCTGAAAGTCTGTCTTCTGCATGCACCTGGACCTCCTTGAGTGCAGAGCTTGTCTTCATGTGCTTGATCACTGCAGAGCCTATCCAGGGCTGGGTGCAGAGGAGGCCAGTTTCCTTTGCGTCCTGCCTGCTCCTTGGGAAGGGGCTCCAGGAGCCCCACTCTAAATTACGAACAAATCAAAAGTTTGGAAGTGCTTTGAATCTCTGGGTTTTGTGTGTCTCCTGCATCAAGGGTTCAGAACTCTGCTCCTGGGCTCTGAGTCTGGGGCCCAAATCTGCAAAACACAGTGCTCGGTGGTGGCCATCTGGCCACAGGTTTATTTAGAAACTCAAGGAGGCAAAAACGTAACAGTGACGACAATGCTTACTCTTAAAATCTGAGACATTGGGAACACTGGGAAAGTGCAGAGAGCAGGAGCACAGGACCCACTCACAGGCAGAAAACAGCCGGCAGGCGCCTGGTTAACAACCCGCCCCACACACCGCTGACCCACTCACAGGCAGAAAACACAGCCGGCAGGCGCCTGGTAACGACCCGCCCCGCACACCGCTGATTCATGGATCCGCCCACTGACACCTCCGAGATTTACATTGTTAGAAAACAATCCACACTGCTGAGAGTGCAGCGTGTTATTCTGAATGAAGAGTATTTTGTTAAACAATATAAAGATGGGAACGTGAAATTAATGAAACCTACAAAGTGAATTTGAATGCTTTTTGTTTTGCACTGTAGCCAAGGTAAGTAGCTTATTTTATTCAACCAAATATGGTCAAATATGATAAACTGTCATCATCAAACTTACATCTTATTTTCAGATAACTATTTGAAAGGAAACTGGGTATCCACATGAAGCTGGACTCTGGGCTCCCGCAGTACCCAGTATATAAAAATTACTTCAGGGACTTCCCTGGTGAGCCAGTCTTTAAGAATTCACCTGCCAGTGCGGGGGACACGGGTTTGATCCCTGGTCCAGGAAGATGCCACGTGCTTCAGAGCGAGGAAGCCTGTATGACAGACGGACGACCAAAGCCCAGGTGTCCTGGAGACCACGCTCCGCGACGAGAGGAGCCGCCTCAGCGAGCCGCCCACGCATCGCAGTGAAGAGCAGCCTCGGCTTGAGGCCCTAGAGAAAGCCTGTGAGCTGCAACGGCGATCCAGGGCAGCCGGAAGCAAAGAGAGCAAACAACGGTGATGGTTAATTCGCGAAATAAAATTACCTGAGAGTAAATTAAAGACCTGAATGGAGGAACCCAGACTGTACAGCTCTTTGAGGATGAGCTTCAGGACCCTGGATTGGGCAATAGCTCCTTGGAAGGGAAGTGAAGTCGCTCAGTTGTGTCTGACTCTTCGAGACCCCATGGGCTGTAGCCTATCAGGCTCCTCCGTCCACGGGATTTTCCAGGCGAGAGTACGGGAGTGGGTTGCCGTTTCCTTCTCCAGAGGATCTGCCCCACCCAGGGATCGAACCCGGGTCTCCTGCATCATAGGCAGACGCTTTCACCGTCTGAGCCACCAGGGAAGCCCAGGCAACAAAAGAAACCCAGGTGCATTGGACGACATCAAAACCTCAAACTTCTGTGCGTCAAAGGACACGACAGAGAGAAGAGACAACCCATGGAACGGAAGAGAGGATCTGTGTGTTCCCTATCCAGCAAGGGGTCACTAGCCAGTATCTGCAAAGAACGCCTGTAACTTAATAACAAGTAACCCGATTCAAAAACGGGCAAAGGACTTAGCGCAGACGTTTCTCCAAAGACAATAAATAAATGGCCAACAGCGATTCAAAGATATTCAACATCACTAATCGGGGAAATGCAAATCAAAACCACAATGATGTATTCCCTCACACTCGTTAGAATAGCTACTATAAAATAAAAATAATAAAAACCACACAACAGAAAATAACAAGTGTTGTCAAGGATGTGGAAAAATTGCAACCCTTCTGCACTGTTGGCAGGAATGTAAGATGGTGCGGCCGCTATTGAAAAACAGTAGGGGAGTTCCTCAACATATTAAACACAGAATTAACACATGATCCGGAAATTCCACTGCTTTATATATGCAAAAGAACTGAAAACAAGGTATCAAACGGGTATTTATGCATATTGTTCCCAGCAACATTGTTAACAACAGCCTAAAGTGGAAGCAACCCAAATGTCCATTGACAGATTAATAAGCAAAATGTGGTATATGCATAAAGTGAACGATTATTCAGTTTTAAAATGAGTGAATTCAGACACATGCTACAACATGAGTGAATATTAAAGATATTATGTCAAGTGACATATGCTGATCACACAAAAGGACAAGTGCTGCGTGATTCCCCTTATATGAGGCATCTAGAATAGTTCCACCCACAGAAACAAGGAGAATGGTGGTTGCCAGGGGCTAGAGGGATTGCTTTGCCAACTAAGGTCCGCCTAGTCAAGGCTATGGTTTTTCCTGTGGTCATGTATGGATGTGAAAGTTGGACTGTGAAGAAAGCTGAGCGCTGAAGAATCAATGATTTTGAACTGTGGTGTTGGAGAAGACTCTTGAGAGTCCCTTGGACTGCAAAGAGATCCAACCAGTCCATTCTGAAGGAGATCAACCCTGGGATTTCTTTGGAAGGAACGATGCTAAAGCTGAAACTCCAGTACTTTGGCCACCTCATGCGAAGAGTTGACTCATTGGAAAAGACTCTGATGCTGGGAGGGATTGGGGGGCAGGAGGAGAAGGGGACGACAGAGGATGAGATGGCTGGATGGCATCACGGACTCGATGGACGTGAGTCTGGGTGAACTCCGGGAGATGGTGATGGAGAGGGAGGCCTGGCGTGCTGTGATTCATGGGGTCGCGAAGAGTCGGACACGACTGAGCGACTGAACTGACTGACTGAGAGGGAAAGCGAAGTGGAGTGTTGCTGTGTAATGGGTTTACAGTTTCAGTTTTGCAAGATGGAAAGGTTCTGGAGATTGTACAAAAATGTGAATGTGCTTAACACGACTGCACTGTGGACTTAAAGTGGCTAAAATGGGAAAACGTGTTACGTGTATTTGACCACAGTCTAAAGAGACATAATTATTTGCAGAGGAACAGTTTTTACTGTTGTCGCTGTTGTCTGTTTTCTTTGTCCGCCTGTTATCAGATCTACATGGAGAACTTCTAGGCACCAGGAACCATCTAAATTGCCACACAGAGTTTTTTTCATGGTGTGTTAAAAATCTGCCTTTGAAGACATGCTAATTTCAGAATACGTTTTATTTCTAAAATTTAGTCAAAGTATTTATGCTAGGCTTTTACCTCACTTAATTAAAAACAAAAAGCCCCTGTTTGATGTTGGTGTGCTGTGTTTAAGGCCATCTTTCCTGGCCAGATGCACTCTTTAAATAAGACCAAGCTGTGTTTCTTCAATATGGGTTCTTGACTGAGAAAAAAAGAAGCCCTTGGCAAAACCTTTTGACCAGGTGAAAGCAGAACCCTTTCCAAGTGTTAAACAAAGACACTGGCTATAGGGCCTGGGGGTTGCACAGGGATGATTATCCTCTTTCTACAGATGAGGACTCCGAGGGCCAGAGAGGAAAAGCAACTGCAGCAGAGTCAAGGCTGGGCTCCCGGAGAGGGCTCCGTCCCTGCCCTCTGGCCCACAGCTGCTCCTCGGATGCTGTGGGTGAAGCAGGAGGGGACAGCACCAGGCCAGGATGCAAGACACCGCCTCTTTCCGCAAGCAGCCTAAGGGGACAGTCCTGTAGCTCAGTGGGGGGGAAAAGGAAGTAAAAGCAGAGGTAATTGCTAGGCTCGCTGGTACTGGCTCTGCATGGCCTGACCCACCCCAAGGTGAGAGCCCAGAAGGCCTCAGAACTCCCAGACACCCTGTCCCCAGGGCCTGCCTCAGGCATTGGTCAGGGCTCCATTGTTGGATTTAGCCTTAAGGAAAACTGACATGTATTAAGATCTAGAACAATACATTCATTGTGGGTTTAGCAATGACCCCTGGAATAGCAGAGTGAGCACAGGCAGAATGCTGTCTCTGACTCCTGAGCAGGTAGAGGCCCCGGAGGCCACGCTGGCCAGCCCTACCTGTGCAAGGAGGCCTCCTCCCTCCAGGAGAGAATGCCCCAGGAATAGCAACTGGGGCTGCCCCTCCCTCAACCCCCATAGCCATTCACTTCACCCAGCCCAGACCAGCCATCAGAAGGTTGGGACCCAAGGCCCAGGGAGGGGAAAGGCTTGCCCCTTGGAAGCACAGGAGTTGAGCACAACTATCTGAAGATCAGATGTGAGCTTGAGAGGCAGCTTCACGACCTGCTATGTGGGTAATCTTGAATTACTTAATTGTGCTTCTACATTCTCATTTGTGAAATAGGATTAATACTGGGACCTCTCTCACAAAGGCAGTGGGGATTAAATAAGACAGTTCACGTGAGGGCTTAGCACAGGACACAGCATAGAGCCAGGACTCAGTGCTAACTTCGTTATTGTTTTAAAGTTCAAATGCACCATTACTGCTGTTGTTACCATTCGTGTTAGCCAAGTGCATAGAACAAGGTGTGACAGAACCCCCCCAGTGGCTGGGTACCTGACTTCACCGCCCTCCACCAGGCACCACCCCACCAGGTTCCACCTGGCCAGCTTGGAGTCATTCTGCAAGCGTCAGCACAGCGCCCCCGGAGGAGGGCTGCCCCGGTGCTCCCCACCCTGGCCGTATAGATGTTCCTCCTGGGGTTCACGTTCAGTGCGTCCCTCACAGCATCACCTCTAGAAGTGACAGATAATTGTTTTCTCACCTGACAACTCAGAGGGGCAGAGCACCCTTTGTGCTGATGGTCATGGAACTGCCACTCCAACCCCATCCCGTGCCCTGAGCACTTGCCTGCACAGGTGCTGAGTCACTTCAGTTGTGTCTGACTTTGTGACCCTATGGGTTTGTGGCCCGCCAGGCTCCTCAGTCCGTGGGATTCTCCAGGCAAGAATACTAGAGTGGGTTGCCCTGCCCTCCTCCAGGGGACCTTCCTGACTCAGGGATTGGACCCGTCTCCTGCACTGCAGGTGGATTCTTTACTGCTGAGCCACTGGGGAAGCCTGTCCTTGAGCGCTTAAGTGCCGAGTGCTGGCCTGGGCTAAGTGTGGCATCTTCATTTCCCCACGTGGTGGCCCTCCTTGGAGAGGATCATGACTACTCCATCTTACAGATACGGGGGCAGGCCTGGCCTCTCACCCTCGCCGTGCTGTGCACTGTGACCCTAGGCAGGTGGCTTCACCTTTCTGGGCCTCTCTGTCCCTGCACCTGCACTGTAACAGACCGCTGCTCCGCTCCGTGTGGCCCCTGGCTTCCTGCTTTATCTCCACGCTCAGAGTTGGTGTCCTCTGGTGAGATTTGCTATAAATCCACCTTTGGGCCATTTCAGGGCATTCTGAGCCAGAGAAGCGCGGACCATCTTCCCCTCTTTCCCTAGCAGGCCCATAAATGGCTCCCCTGGACTTGCACTGTCCACCCAGTCCGCCTAGAAGAGCCAGTCACTTGGGTTTTGGGATGCTGACCCCTGGTGGCCAGAAGCTATAAGGACATGAGCTGGGGGTGGAGAAGGTGGGGGTGGAGGTGGTGGGCTCCCTGCCATAACCTGGAGATTCTTTCTAGAGCATCCGTTTTACTTATCATTTAAAAATAGACTTTCTATTGACTCTGTGCAAATTATATGTTCAACTCAAAAATCATGGTTGTTTTAAGCAAAACTTGAAGGCTTCTGAGAATCTGGGATTTGTACAGGCTGTGAGTTGAGTCTGCCAGCCCCTCTCCCCAGGATGTATCTTCGCTGGACTCTGCTACTCCACCAACCCTCTCCACGTGCTTGGCATTTTGCACACATCTCATTTAGCCCTCATGCAGCAACAGATTATCCTCGTTTTACAGGCCAGAATTCAGGTTCAGAGAGGTTGAGTAACTTGTTTGAGGGCACACAGCTGCCACAAGAAGGAGCCAAGCCTCAGACCCGAGTCTGACAGCAGAGTCCTCTCCTGCCCACCACAGAAGGAGCCTGGAAGGTGTCCTTCCATCCCTGAGCTCTCCAAGGAGCACAGCTGGGGACACTGCTCACTGATGTGCACTCCCCAGGGCCACAACACCAACTGAAGGAAGCTGTCCTAGCCAAGGGGGCCCAGCAGAGAGCAGCCAGCACTTTCACTTCCCCCAGCTCACCCTCCCTGGCTCTCACCTGCCCCCCGGGGAAGGTCAGACAGATGGTTACCAGCACGACTTCCTGCTAGCCTGCGCAGTTCTTCCTTTAAAAAAAAAAAATTTTTTTTTTTTTGCTGAACTGGGGTTTAGTTGCAGCATGTGAGATCTTGTTCCCTGAGCAAGGATTGAACCCAGGCCCCCCAGCCCTGGGAGCACAGTCTTATCCACTGGTCCACCAGGGAAGTCCCCAGTTCTTCCTCTTGTCCAATAAATTCCCTGGCTATTTCAGTTCTCTCTCTTGCCGGGAACTGCTTTGAATGGAGTTACTGAGGGAACTCAGGGGCCATGAGCAATCTCTTCCTCCCACCCACTCTCCCGTGCCAAGGTTGGGATTGTGGACACAGCCTTTTTCTCACTGAAGTCTGTTTCCAGGGGGCAGTGAGGAGAGGTGTCCCATGCCCCAGGAAAAAACTAAAGCATGGAGAGGGGGTAGGGCTCAACCGAGGTCACGTACCTAGGGACAGCACAGCCCCTGCCAGGTTCCTTCCTGGAGCCCATCTCTGCTGGCGGGAAGAAGTACCCGAGCATCACCAGGACGGGAAGGTGGTGTGTGTGAGGAACCCTGGGGAGGAGGCCATGGTTCAGAGACACGCAGCTGGCTGGTGGTCTGGCAAGGCAGACCCACAGGCTGAGAGGAAGGGCTCCGGAACGTGGCCAGCCACCTTCCACTCAGCAGGCTCAGTCCCAGGTGTTTCTGCAGACCTTAACGCACGCCAGGGTGGCCATCTGGACTTCTGGTTATCCATCCATCCATCCATCAGGGAGGTGAAGCTGTGCTGAGAACGGTTGTGGTGCTGGCAAGAGCCCCGAATCTAGCCTGACTGCCTGCCCCGGTCCCTCTCCCTCACAAGCCAAATCAGCATGCCTAAAACGCTGCCATTGGAACCACTGCAGTGAAGGAGGCTGCCGCGTGATGATGAAGACAGAGATCAGGGTGATGCTTCTACTAGCCGAGCAAAGCCAAAGATTGCCAGCAAAGCTCAGCACATGGGTGAGAGGCCAAGGACAGAGTCTCCCTCAAAAGAAACTAATTCTGTTGAAGCAGACCTGGACTTTTAGCCCCCAGGATTTTGAGACAATACATTTCTCTATTTAAGCCACCCCGCTTGTGGTTCTTTGTTATGGCTGCCCCGGTAAACAAATATACCAGTGAATACCTCTCCATAGAGATCATTCAATATTCTGGTCTCTGTTGCCATAGGCTAGTTTTATCTGTTCTTGCATTTCAAGTAATCATACTGCCTGTATCATTTGTGCCTGGTTTCTTTTGCTCTCCAAAATGGCCCTAAGATCCACCTCCATTGTTGTATGTATCACTGGTTCATTCTCTTTTTTTTTACTGCTGTGTAGTTGTTCACTGTATACATTTTTTTAAATATATATTATACAATTTGTTTATCCATTTTCTTTTTAATGGATCTTTGGGCTGTTTCCAGTTTGGGGTTAATAGGATAAAACTGCTATGGACATTCTTGTACAGATCTTTTTGTGGCATATGTAGTGAGATTGTTTCTGCTGTTTTCCTCTTGGTTTTTTTTTTTTTGGACAGTTAAACTGTGATGTAAGAGAAGACTCTTGAGAGTCCTTTGGACTGCAAGGAGATCAAACCAGTCAGTCATAAAGGAACTCAATCCTGAATATTCACTGGAGGGACCTATGCTGAAGCCGAAGTTGCAATACTTTGGCCATCTGATGTGAAGAGCCGATTCATTGGAAAAGGCCCTGATGCTGGGAAAGATTGAAGGTAGGAGGAGAAAGGGATGACAGAGGGTGAGATGGTTGGATGGCATCACAGACTCAATGGGCATGAGTTTGAGGAAGCTCCAGGAGATGGTGATGGACAGGGAGGCCTGATGTGCTACAGCCCATGGGGTCACAAAGAGTCAGCACAACTGAGTGACTGAACAACCTGTAGCTTAATCACAGAACACTGTTAATGAGAAGTTGTAGAGGCTCTGTGTGATGTAAACTTGGTCTAGCAAGTATTTCTTTTTCTTCTAGAAGGTAGTTAGAGAAGAGAGATAGGGATCATCTGGGGCCAGGTTTCCACCTTCTTAAGACCTGGTCTAATTTGGTTTGTCCTTAGTCCCCATGTACTGTAGAGGGTCTCATTTGAAAGTCTGGGGGATTTTTTAGCAGGGTGCCCCTCTTGCCTGGTTGGACCTGACCTCCAAGTTTGGTCTCCCAGCACCAAGAGGCAGCCACACCCTCTGATGAGCCTCTTAGCCTTTGAGCTCTTGCATTTATTTGGTTCCTTGGTGTCTCATTCCTCCTGCTTTGAGACCAGCAGGTATCTTGAAGGTAGAACAGAATAGGAGCTCACTTCTCTGCATGCTCTTTTATCCAGGTGCTTAGCTTGAGAATTCCATGGACTGCACAGTCCACGGGGTCACAAAGAGTCAGACACGACTGGTCCACTCTCACTTGGCTTCTCAAGGGCTGAGTCCCAGTTTGTGCCTCCTCTGTCTGGGGAGACCCTTGAGAATCTCAGTAGCCACTCTTTGCTCAGCCTGCAGGCCTGCATCACTTTCAAACCAGCAAATGTCTCACAAGGAAGAGGGGTAGCAAGTCAGACTTAAATAAATGGGCTTTCCTGGGACTTCCCTGGCACTCCAGGAGTTAGGACCTCCTTCCAGTGCATGAGGTGTGGGTTCAATCACTGGTTCAAGAGCTAAGGTTCCACATGCATCATGGCCAAAAAGAAGAAAACAGCTAGAACATAAAACAGAAGCAACATTGTAAATTCAATAAAGTCTTTAAAAATGGTTTGCAACAAAAATAAATCTTAAAAAAATTAAAGTAAATGGGCTTTTCTTCTCAGTGGGGTCCTGGCCCCTCAAGTCTAGCTGCCTTGTTGCTCTCCAATATCTTCAAACAAATCTTTTGAAAAACCTACCATTTATAATTGCTCTTAGTGGGAAGCTTAGTCTGTCACCACCTATTTCATGGCAGGAGTTGAAATCTCGTCATTGATTATTTGTATCAGCTCCCATTCGTTGAGTTTGACTCTGTGTTCCAGGTACCATACCTAAGCTTTTTAATGCTTTTCAAAAAAGGAATCGCAAAACAGACCATTGAGGTAGGTGCTATGGCTGTCCCCATTTCACAGGTGGAGAACCTGAGTCAGGAAAGGTGAAAAGATTTGTCCAGGATCAGGCAAACATAAAAAAGATACAGAACTTGAATCCGGATACAACTGATACCAAAGCCAACCTTTAACTGCTAGACAACCAGCCTCTCCAGTCTAGCTTTGAGGTTAAGAGCTGGCCTAGGGACTCCTTTCTCCATGAAGCCCTCCTAGAATACTCCAAGTGTCTCTCTCACCTCTGCTCTTCTATTGCAATGACTGTGTATGCCAAGATCTCCGTGTGCTCCCACTGAGAATGTTGGCATCCTGGGTATCCTGAAGGTACAGTCCCTGAGGGTGGGCCTCACACACATACTTGGCACAGCTGACGCAGATTGGACCTCAGAGAGGGAGAGCACATGGAGGAGATGGAATACAGGGAGATAGCTTGGTTCATTTCTGGGGCAGGTATAGCTCCCGTCTCTGGGGGAGCCCCAGTGGTTGTGTCACAGGCTGGGGTGGGCAGGATGGATGAATGTTTTCAGAGCTCTCTGTTTTTCCTTCCTACTAATGAAGCAAACAACTTGCTGAGAATAGAGGGTGCAGGCTAGGAGTTCTGAATAGTACCCACAGAGACTTAGCCCCAGTGTGCGGCCTGCTGAAATCTCTGAGGCTACAAGGGTAACATGAGGAAGAAGTAAGCAGTGGGCCTGGGGGCCAAGGAGGCAGATTGGAGAGGCACCCACTGGCTGATAGGAGTGGCCCAGCCTACAACACTCACTTGTATAATCTCTAAGAATCCTCAGGATAGCCAGGGTTTGACGGGAAAAAAAGTGAAAGGACGATGTTGTTTACTTGTTCTGGGACCTTGGCCCTCTGTATAAGATGGGCACATGTCTCTTGCCAGCTTAGCTAGTCGGTGGGTACAATGGAAGGAAGGCCACACTGGCAGTCTAGGTAGAACTGCACCAACTGAAGGGTTACACTGTAGTAACACTGGGTTACTTCCAGGATGGCCAGACCCCACAGTGCTGGGCACACATCCATCTTGGTCTGGTCCAGGCTGCTCCCAAAGGTCAGCGGGACTGACTCCAGATGGGTGGACATAGGAGGAGGCCCTCCTGCTGTCCTACTGTGGGGGAGGCCACCCGCTGTGAGCAGCTGTTTTCTTCTTCCCTGGAGGCCCTGTCCTTTTCTGAGACACTCAGCGGACCACCATGTCCCCCGCAGCTCCCTCAGCCACCACCAGTCCAGCCACAGTGGCCCCCTCACAGCCTCCCACAAGTAGTGGGGATGCCCCTCACTGGCCATCTGTCCAAAAGGGCTCCCCTTTCTAACAGGTCTGGGATGCCTTCCCCCCCACCACCCCACACCTGGCAGGGGAGAAGAAGAACTCAGCTGACACCCTGGAAACATTCTCAGGGTCCTCGGGCCTGCCGAGATGAAACCCAGGAGGGAACTCAGCGGCTTCTCCTAGCCATGGTCCCATGGGGTTTCCAACCTCTCAGCAGCGGGGTTGCACTTCTGCAACAGGAAATTACACTTCCAGTTTCTTTCCTAAAGGGAAAAAGGAAGAGAGCAACAAAGTTGATGTGCATGGTGACGTATATCACCTCCCCAAACCGCAGTTGTCATTGCCATCCCCAGGCCTGCCCCAGCCCAGACTCACATGCCCCCCCACCCTTGGGGAGCTCACGGCTGCTGTTCCAGAGCTAGATGCACCCCGGGAAGTAAGGTAGGTGGAGACAGAGGGGCTTGAACTTAAACTTGAGGGCGGCAGGGCAGGGGGCAGGGCCCCTGCAGGCTCCTTGCCAGGCACATACCCCAGAATAACTGGAGATAGAAGAAGAGTTCTACAAGGCCAGGGGGGTTGCTATGGGCTCTGGAGTTCCCAGCGAAGCAGAGTAAGGTCACAGGAACAGTGGTGAACCCTTCTTTCCAAGGGATTCTCTTAGGGTCCCTAGGCCATGGGATTGGTTCCTAGAAGTGAACCCCAAGTTTCTGGCCAGGTCTGAGGACTTGGACATCCAGCTCAGCTGTTCTTGTACTTATATAAATGAAAGTAAATAGGGCCAGTGTACACACACCTGAGGGAGAGGATTTCTGCAGGAATACTGGGGCCAGACGGAGGATGTGAATGGGGTGTGTGGGGGCGGTGTGTGTGTATGCATGAGGGAAAATGGGGTGTCTTAAGGGCTCACCACTCACTGTCAGATTGACAGGCTCTCACCATTACTTCACCAAAAGACAGGGGATCCAGAGTTTGTAGGGGATTAAAGCCTGTCCCACAGCCTTTAAGGACCAAACTCTCACATGGGGTTACTCTGGACTTGATTTCACATCATTTTTACATATGTGAGCCTCTTCTCATTTAGCTATTTGGCAAATGTGCCTCCAGATACTTGCTGTGGCCCGATCCTGTCTGTACTGGGCAGTGGGACTCAGGGCGTGGAGGCAATTCTACCCTTAGGAGGTCTCAGGGACAACAGAGAAGATGGGACAAGGACCCACATCACTGAAACACAATGGAAAGGGGGCAGCCCTGGGGAGAGTCTCCTTGTTGTGAGGGTCAGAGTGTAGACAGAGGAAAAGAGCTTCATGGGAGAGGTCACATATGACCCAGGCTTTTAAAGATAAGCAGTTTGGGATGGAAGATGCGTGTTCAGGAAAGAAAGTACTATAAGCAAAAGCCTGGAAAAAGCATACAGTTAGCTATTCAGATCCACTCAGCCCTCAGTTCCTGCAGAAGGTGGTGGCAGGACCTGGGCCATCTGGGGTTGGTATACATGCCAGGGAGTTTATATTCCTCAGCTCCATGGGGGAACAGAGCCTCCCTGCATGTTCCAGTTAGATTCTGAAGGACAAATTTCTGGCAATGAAGTTGCTGGGGCAAGGGATATGTGCATTGCACATGGGCAGATATGGCCAGTCGACCTCCAGGGAGCCACTATCAGTTCTGAGAGAGATCTCAGCTCTTGCCAAGTGCATCCTCAGGACCCGTCTTCTGCCCCAGACAGTGAGGAGCAGATGTTCACAGCATTAGCATCCATAGGAACACTTGGAATGTGCTTGTTGCTCTTCAGTCACTCAGTCCTGTCCAACTCCTTGAGATCTCATGGACTGCAGCACATCAGGCTTCCCTGAGCCTGCTTAAACTCACACCCATTGACTCAGTGATGCCATCCAACCATCTCGTCCTCTGGAATGTGCTAGGTGATTTGTTCTTCCTTGGTGTGTCCAGGCAGCCTTTCCCATCTCCCAGGAGCAGGCAGGGCTTCCCTCTTCTGGGTCCCTCCTTAATGCTGGGAACTAGAAGTCCCTTCTCCTTACACAGCTGGGTGCTCCTGTTGATCTACTCATCCCAACAGCTGGTCAGTGCCTGGCTCAGAGGAGGGCTCGGCAAGCGTTTGTCATGTGACTGTCGGATACAAGGAAGGTGGATCCTATCTTCCATCCTTCCTTTCCCAGGAAGCCAGGCAAATTGTCCCCAAATGCCAATATGCCACCAAAACCCCACCACACAGGCTGGTGTGCCTTGGACTTTGCAAGGATAAGGATGGACATACCTATGTTATGTTAAAGAGAACTAAAATTTAGAGAGTGAGCGGCATGCCCCACTAACTCACAGAGTGTGTTAGGGATGAAGTTGAGGCTAGAAACAGTGGGCCTGAGCTTCACCAGCTCTGGCCATGGCTGCAGCCTGGCTGGAGCAGAGTGACCACATCCACGCTCAGTGCCGGGCTCTGCTTGGCTGGAGGTGACCGGGGATTGCTGAGGGTGGCAAGCATGTCTGGGCTCAAGGAGTCACAGAGAGGGTGACTGCCACCACTCAGGCCTGTGCATCTGTGTTCCATCTTTCCCAGGCTCCTGTCCATGGAGAGGCCCATCACAGTCCTTCGGGTGAGCCTGCACCACCCCACGCCGGGCTCTGCCACCTTTGCTTATGTCCCTCCTCAGCTGGAGCACGACATCAGCCCACTGCTGGTGGGCAGGGGCCCGGACGCCCACCTCCGGCTGCAGCTCCCTCGCCTCTCCCGCCAGCACCTGTCACTGGAGCCCTACCTGGAGAAGGGCAGCGCCCGGCTGGCCTTCAGCTTGAAGGCCCTGAGCCGCAAGGGCAGCGTGTGGGTCAACGGGCTGACGCTGAGGTTCCTGGAGCAGGTGCCCCTGGGTGCCGTCAACAGAGTGGCCTTCTCTGGCGTCCAGATGGTGGTCCGCATCGAGGGAGGCACCTCCCTGGAGGCCTTTGTCTGCCGCTTCTATCTCAGCCCCTCGCCTCTGATTCACAGGCTCCGTGCCGAAGAGACGGACGAACGGGAAAGCGTGCCCCAGGAGCAGCCTCCCCCAGGTTCCAGGCAGGGGGCTGCAGATCACCTGGGGCTTCTGCACAGCCCTCTCCAGCCCAGCCCTGGAGGAGTGCCAGAAATACCGCTCCAGAGGGAGCCCCTAGATGGTGCGCTCAGCTAGCCCCGCCGGCCACCCTGGAGCATGCCTTGGCTGAAACGGGGCTTGAAATATTCAAGCTACATCATGCCAGGTTGACAGGCCAGGCCCGCATAATAATGAACCGATTCTGCAAACATGAATGGCCGGGGGTGAGGGGAGCGCCCTCACGGCCATAGCTATGCGAGGGAACAGGAACTTCATACACTTTTAAAGGCCCTGAGGGATTCTGGGAGCCTCCCTCCGTGTTTCCCCACATTCCCCCTCTCCTCTGACTAGGAGTTACTTTATGTCGCTAATTTTGTGTGCCGTTTAAGAGCTGGAGTTTGAGGTTGCCCCAGGAATGCAGGGACACATGTAACAATTACGTTTGTGGTAGCTCGGGGTTACCTTGGGCTTTCAAATACCCCCAGGCTCTCGGGGCTTAGGGAAGCCTGTGTTTAATAAACTGCAAGTATTTCATTAAGCTGGCATGCCCAACAGGATTCCCTGATCCCCCAGATGGGCCGCATGCACGTCGTCACGCAGAGGTGGGGGCGGGAAATAGAGAAGAGGTGTAAGAGGAAATTGGAGAGGCGGGGGCTCACATCCCTGGAAAGGACGAAGGTAGAGCCCAGGGTTTCCTGGGGCTGGAGAGCTGGGGGCTGGGCCTGCTTGGGAATTCGCTGTCACCATAACCGCCCCATCCTCACGCTCCCTCACTCTCACCTGAGGATCGAAGTCTTGGAGGACTGGAGAGCTGAGGTCTTCAGGGGGAGGCGGCTTCCCGCAGCAGTGGGCTCCCCCGGGACTAACGCTGTGAGAAGGCAGGGTGGGAGGCTGCGGTAGATGCAGCGCAGCGGTGATTTCACTTCCGGGTGGCTCGTGTGCCCGTGCAGGTGGGCTGGCAGGGGACCAAACTTGGGCTCATTTGCTCAGCAAATGTTGGGAAGCGAGTGCTGGGGAGCAGAGCATACGCAGCCACACTCCGTGCTGTCCTGGGGACGGGGAGTGTGGTTCAGAAACCACGTTCACCTGTGTAATGAAAGGAGGGGTCTCAGACCCGGATGGTTGCCATCAGCCTAGACCCTGCTCTGTGATACCCAAGGCCCTGAAGCTGCCCAGTGGCTGGCTCACATTCCAAGTCTGTAACCACCTTCAACAAGGTTTCCAACATTCTCCACTTCCCGCCCAAGAAGACAGATCCTTTTGCACCCAGGCTGCAAGGAATTTCCATTACACCGCCAGGTCTGACATCGCCTCCTTCGGAAAGATAGCAGTGGGCAGGACCTGGGCTGCTCTGACTTGGGAAGATTCTATTCTACAGGGAGTGAGGCAGATACACTCAAGTCACAGCCACACGGCAGGAGAGGATGAGTGATGTAAGAGAAAGGGGCTGTCCAAAACTGTGAATGGCCCAGGGGGCTCCCAAAGCAGTCCTTCACTCAGTCACTCATCAGACTTTCACCAAGCAACCACCTTGTGTCAGATGCTGTGCAAAGCCCCAGGAACCAGCAGTGAACAGGCTGACCAAGCCCCTGCCCTCAAGGAGTTTACAGGGGACTCAGTAAAGACATGCATTCTGGAGTTAACGCACTGTAGGCAATGCTAGAGACATTGTGTTTTCTCTCTCCTCACAATGGGGTTATTAACCTCAGCTCTGCTCTTAAGTGGCCGTGTCTGGTGAGCACTTGCTATGTGCTCAGCACTCTGCTAGGTGCTATGTGCATTCCCCCATTCAATCTTCACAACATCCAGAAAGACAACGGTGTTAGCCACACTGTACAAATGAGGAAACTGAGGCTCAGAAAGGTGAAGTATCTTGCTCAACATCACACCACTTGCAAGCTATGTGATCTCAGGCAAGTGACTTAGCCTACTTTCGTCTCTCCATTTATCCTGGAAAATGGGTAAGATGATAGCACCTCCCTGCTGGAGCTGTTGCTAGGGTGTTAGGAGGTGGCATACATAAAGCCTTTAGGGCAGCACCGGGCACACAGTGGGTGCTCAGTAAGTGTTAGCTTCTATTGCGAGACCTGAGAGAGGGCAACATAGGTCCTGACCCAAGGGCTCACTTAGGCATATGGAGTGAGAGAAGTTTAGGAGCTGGGCAGACTGACTCCAGAGTCCAAGGACTTATCCGTATTCTGTGATTCCCTAGTGAAAAATTTTGTCTTAGCCATGGACTAGTGGGCAGTCAGGAGCGGGTTTACTATCATAAATGTTGGCACCAAAAGTCCCACTCTTTGGAGTTTGTAGAATGGGAAACACAAGGGTCAAGGCTGGTGAGAAGCAGAAGCCATGTGTGGTGTGGTCTGACGAAGCCCACTGTTTTGGAACTGCCTTTATTTTTCACACAACAATCCCTCCGGAGACCAAAGTGTCCCTCAAACTATGCATTAGGGAGCAGCAGCGCCTCTCGTGCAGAGCTGAGAAGCCACGGCTGGGAGACTGGACATCAAAGGCTTTCAAGAGCAGAAGCTGGCTGGTGGCTCCCCGGAGTCCCCAGGGGGCAGCTCCCCTGCTCCACCAAGGAGCCCCCAGGGTGCAGCTCCCCTGCTCCACCAAGGAGCCCTCAGGGGGCAGCTCCCCTGCTCCACCAAGGAGCCCCCAGGGTGCAGCTCCCCTGCTCCACCAAGGAGCCCTCAGGGGGCAGCTCCCCTGCTCCACCAAGGATCCCCAGGGGGCAGCTCCCCTGCTCCACCAAGGAGCCCCCAGGGTGCAGCTCCCCTGCTCCACCAAGGAGCCCTCAGGGGGCAGCTCCCCTGCTCCACCAAGGAGCCCCCAGGGTGCAGCTCCCCTGCTCCACCAAGGAGCCCTCAGGGGGCAGCTCCCCTGCTCCACCAAGGAACCCCCAGGGGGCAGCTCCCCTGCTCCACCAAGGAGCCCTCAGGGGGCAGCTCCCCTGCGCCACCAAGGAGCCCCCAGGGGGCAGCTCCCCTGCTCCACCAAGGAAACTGCTGAACACGGACAGTCCTCTGCCCTCCAGGAAGACGTGAACCCATCACAGCTGGGGGCCTAGGAGAGGGAGCAGCCTGCCTCCTCCCTTCAGGAGTTTCTGAATTGGGGTGAAGTACGTGAGGCCCTCTGGGCCCCAGTACGGACGACACAGCAGGCCGGAGGAGGGCAAGACCAGAGACAGGGTGGAAGGGAGCCAAGAGACACGCAGCTTGTTGTTTTCAGACCCCACCTGTTCATGAAGTCCCTTCCAGAAGCTCACTGCCTGCCTCCGAGCATGTTTCCAAGACAGCAAAGCTCTACTCCATGCAAGCCTCCATTTTTCTTGGGTAGAAACCATTTCAATCACCGGAGCCTGACACCCACCCCCTTTCTCATCTAGCTATCTCGTCTAGCTATCTCATCTAGCTATCT
>SJYX01013093.1:103179-120995 GCA_006410675.1 Oreotragus oreotragus | reverse complement strand
GAATGGATAAGAAAGCTGTGGTACATATACACAATGGAGTATTACTCAGCCATTAAAAAGAATTCATTTGAATCAGTTCTAATGAGGTGGATGAAACTGGAGCCTATTATACAGAGTGAAGTAAGCCAGAAAGAAAAACACCGATACAGTATACTAATGCATATGGAATTTAGAAAGATGGTAACGATAACCCTGTATGTGAGACAGCAAAAGAGACACAGGTGTATAGAACAGGCTTTTGGACTCTGTGGGAGAGGGAGAGGCTGGGATGATTTAGGAGAATGGCATTGAAACATGTATAATATCATATATGAAACGAATTACCAGTCCAGGTTCGATGCATGATACTGGGTGCTTGGGGCTGGTGCACTGGGACGACCCAGAGGGATGGTACGGGGAGGGAGGAGGGAGGGAGGTTCAGGATAGGGAACACGTGTATACCTGTGGCGGATTCATGTTGATGTATGGCAAAACCAATACAATATTGTAAAGTAATTAACCTCCAATTAAAATAAATAAATTTATATTTTAAAAAAATGTGTAGTTTCTGTACAGCACTGTTGGGTCCTGTACGAGAGTCAAAGAAATACTCTAAACAGAAAGAATGAAGTATTTAAATACAGCCGCCCCCCCCTAAAAAAAGTGAATGTGTGTTTAGATTTAAAACATTAGATATTCAAAATAACCTTACGAAGATGTTAAACCATTCTGTGCAACAGATGAAGAAACCAAGGCTGAGAGAGGAGATGCATGCCCAAGTGACTTCAGCTGGTCAGTGAGGGAGCCAGCATCTGATTTCTTCTAGATTCTTACTCTTCTCCCCACCCCCTTCCTCCAGGTACATTCACTAAGGGGCACCCGATCTGCTTCAGTCAAGCTCGGGTTGCAGAGCCCGCTGTCAATGCCCATGTCGCAGATGTCATCAGATACGGTTCACAACTGGACTGCTTGTGCTGGGGCTCTGCAGCAGGGGTGATAAGTAGGAGACCACACTCACTTCTTTCCTGGGAGCTCTTTAAGAGTCTGGGGTGATGACGGATTGCCTGGCATTTAGAGGAATAAAAGCACAGCTCTCTGGGCCCCACCCCATTTCTCATCCCCTTTAGACAAAGGATACTGGAGTCTCTGGTTTACTGATCAACAGAGGGGTCTCTGAGCTGTAGGCAAACCCCAAGGCCTGCTGGATGCTGACAGTGGGGCATGCCTGGTTGGTCTCCTAGGCAGTGTGTGAGCATTATTCAGCAGCCCCTTGGGAGGCTCCAGACAGGCCACCCATCAACCCAGAGCAATTAGCAGTGGTTTCTAGATGGCATCAAGACCTCCAAACTCATATGTGGCTGAAAACCTGTCCCTACAAAATCCTCCAGTGCATCATGAGCCTCTCCCACCTCTCACCTTCTCCCAGCTTGGCTACCACCTCTCTGGCTTTTGGGTAGGAGACACCCCATTGCCCAGGCCATATCCCCTCAATCCTGTGTCATTTCAAATTTTCTGACATGTAGGTTTGGTATGCTTGGCGCTTTTAAACATCACGCTTTATGGCCTTTTGCAGTGTAATTTTGTTCCTGTCCTGCCATTCAATTTGAATTAAATATCAAACAGATGTGAGTCATTTTTTTGCTCTTTATAAAGAAAAAGTTTAATATTAGGGAGCATGCCCTCCTATATGATCAGGAAAACCATTCGGAGAAATAAGCCCCTTCAAATTAAAAAAGAATCACATTGGTTAACGTTAAGATGCTTTCAAGTGATACATTTCGAAGTGCTAAGGGAAGGTGTTTCCAGCAAGCTATAAAGCAGCCAGGAGAAAGGAGGAGAAGATATACGGCCCCAGGCTGATGGGGAAATTGGAGCTCAGAGAGGGGGCAACCCCACCGGGGCAGGAAGCCCTAAGCTTGGAGATGAGGTTCACAGATGATGGTGGGGGAGGCCATCTTCCCCAAAGGCCTGGGGGGTGGGTATGCTCTTTGCAGCCTGTGTGGGCAGCGTGGGAAGGGAGTCAGGAGGAGTTCCATTCTGCTCAGAGAGCCAACCTGACCTGGGTACCCACTCCCCATCCTCACATACTTGCACCAGCTTGGCACATCTCCCCCCACCAGCCGTGCCAGGGGCGGGCTTATACATTTGAGAATGCTGAATGGTGTAATCCCTTTGTTCCTACTACAGTCTTCTTGGATAGTGTGGTCTTCGGCCTCCTGTGGGTCTTGGATGCCTCTGAAAATGCAGAGAAAGCTGTGGCTCCTCTTCGGACACAGAAACCTACATAAAGCTCCATACAGTCACAGAGGCCTATGGTCCCTGATTAAGACCCTCCAGCCCCCAAGATGGTCAAAGTACAGGGCATTTTATTAATATCACCAAGACCCTCAGCCCACAGGACCAAGGCCCTTTTCTTACAGAGAACAGGAAGCTATGTTCCTGAGTACCTACACGCCCAGCACCATGCAGGACCTTGGCATGCAATGGGAGAGCTGGTCAGTCTCCAACCCCCTCTGGTTTCTTGGCAACACTCACGCCTGGAGTTCAGCATTATTGGACATGCCGCCATTCATGGCCATGAGCCAGGGCTTCTCCAGCGCCGGCTCAGGCTAAAGTGATTCCATGTGGTCCTTTGACTCACTGCACCTAAAAGGCAGTTCTCCAACTACAGCCGCTGACTACAAATGACATTTCCATGTGGTGGGGAGAGGGGCCAGAAGGCCTCTGACTCCAGCTAGTTCTGGACATTTTGGATCCTGAGACGAGGCTCTGCACACCCAAGGTTCCCCTCTAGGGATGATGTGCAAATGCCCAGAGACCCTGCTTCACGGGGAGCGGGAGGCCCTGCTGATGAGAAACAGAACCGACACTTCCTAGAATTCCACAGACAAAAGAGAAGGTTCAGTGAAGGGATTTAGAGCAAAGAAAAGCCTAGACTCTGGAGTCAGATAGCCAACATCTGGATCTCAGCTCTACCACTTACTACCTCTCCCAGCCTCAGTTTCTTCCATCTGTAAAGCAGAAATACCTGTCTCCTAAGGTGTTTGGGAGGAGGAAATGAGTGGAGGCAGCACTTAGTACGATACTTGACCCACAGCAAGTGCTCAACATTTGGAAGTTATCTTTTTTTTGCCTTTCTTTCCAAGATAACAAGCCTCCTATCTGATGGCACTTGTGGGGTCTGAGGTCTGGAAGATAGGTTAGAGCCAGGCTTACTCCCTGCAGTAACCATCCTGATAACCACAAGGAACAGGAGATGCAAAGGGAGGGGTTGTGAATTACTGTCTGTTGGGCAGGGTCGGGTGGGGAAGAAGAGGTGGGAGGGAGAGGGGAGGAAAGCTGCAGAAATATTTACAAGTGGTTTTAGAAGAGGAATTGAAATTCACAAACCGTTGCTGCTATTCCAACCATTATTTTGCATCCAAGGCAATTCAATAAGAATGAACTGAGGTCCATTACGAAAGCCTGGAGGGATACGGAGGTGCAACAGAGAAAGGGTGAGGGACCCAGGACCACAGCCAGATTCTAGAAGGGCTCTGAGCTCAGACAACCAGAACTGGACTGGTCAGGTTTCTGCTAGAAGGATGAAGCTGTGACTTGAACTATGGGGAGTCTGTTGAGAGAGAGAGACGCCCACCCTCTGTGCCTTGCAGCTCACCAGGCAGGGGCCCGAAGATAAGGCAAGGAGCTCTTAGTTTAGGCTCCCTCCACCTTCCAATCCTCTTGGTCCCACACAGCAGCCATTCATTTATTTATGCTTCACTCAAAACAACAAGGTCCTTTCCGTAATACTGCCCAGACCGGGAACGCGGAAAAGCAATGAAAATGCAGTTCCCCACCCTACCGCTAGGGGCAGCCGCGCATCGGTCGGAATCTTGAGGACCGGGCCCAGGACCCTGTCTAAGCGACAGGGGCCGGGGGTGTATGTGGGGGTCTTGGGCAGTGAAAGGAGGCTGACTGATGAGGGCTCAGCCCCATTTCCCTCTGGACTTCCTGCCTAACCCTGGAAGCTCACGCGGGTGGCCACACACATTCTCATGAGCCTGCTTTTGTGTTCTCTGCATGGGCAAGACCCCAGCTGCAGGCTTTTCTCCAGCCTTTGTGATCACATACGTTGTGTTCTGGACTCCTGACTTGGGCTCTCATACTAGAAGAAACTTGATAACATAGACACATTCATATCTATCTCTATTCTCATTTAATTTTCATTTTTATTATGCATTTAAATATTGAATGACTTAAATATATTTAAATAAGCAATTACATCACCCTCCAGTCTTCTTCATAACTGTCACGCATTTTCCCACAGTCATAATTAGCGGTGTAGACTTGTTTCTTCAGCTATTTCCTGAGCATTTGACTTGGCTTCATACTTGTCATACTGATCTTATTAATGACATACCTCAGTGTATAACCAGTGATAGGCATTTTCATTGGTTACATTTGTGTGTGTGTGCTTAATTATCGTTGTTCAGTTGCTAAATCATGTCCAACTCTTTGCAACCCTATTAATTACAGCAGGCCAGACTTCCCAGTCCTTCACTGTCTCCTTGAGTTTGCTCAAATTCATGTCCACTGAGTCAGTGATGCCATCCAACCGTCTCATCCTCTGTCATCCCCTTTTCCTCCTGCCCTCAATCTTTCCCAGCATCAAGATTTTTCCAATGAGTTGCATCTTTGCATCAGGTGGCCAAAGTATTGGACCTTCAGCATCAGTCCTTCCAGTAAATATTCAGGGTTGATTTCCTTTAGAATTGACTGTTTTGACCTCCTTGCTGTCCAGGGGATGCTCAAGCGTCTTCTCCAACACCACAATTCAAAAGCATCAGTTCTTTGGTTCTCAGTCTTCTTTATGGTCCAACTCTCACATCCATATGTGACTACTGGAAAGATCACAGTTTTGACTATATGGACCTTTGTTGGCAAAATGATATCTCTGCTTTTTAATATGCTGTCTAGGTTTGTCATAGCTTTTCTTTCAAGGAACAAGTGTCTTTTAATTTCGTGACTTAAGATAATACTCTAAACTATTTATAAAATAATTTTCCTTTTGAATGATTCCCTTGGACAAGTTTCCAGGGGCTAGAGCCCAGTTGAGAGTGGTGTAAATATTCTGTGTGCTAGTTTCCCACTGTGGGCCTGATGTTCTATGAATGGCCTCTTATTTATCCATGTGCCAACCCAGCAGAAGACCCTGGATCTAATTCTCATTTTACAGTTGTGAAAACTGAGGTGCAGGGTGGGTATCGCCCATGTCATTTCCCAGCATGTGCTTTCCTCCCCCCTGGGGCACTCTGAGTTTAACAGGAGCCCTGAGTGCCTTTACCCAGAGTGGTGAGTGAGTAAGGGTGGAAGTCCAGATGGCAGAATGGAGATAATTATGGGATGAAGAACACCACTTCTTCAGCCTCTGAAAGAAGCCTGCAGATGGCTGTGTCTGACCAAGCCCACGGCCGCCCTCCTCAGTCCCTCCAGGGACCCTTTAAGCAAGGGAAGGCATGCTTTTTGGATCTCTAAGCCCTTTAGAAGATGTGAAAATGGGGGCAGGTCAGCCACATGAAGTGCTGGCTACAACGTGTAAACACCACCTCAGGGCGCTGCTAATCTCCCAGGTCAGGGCCTGGTGCCACCAGCCACCCAATGCAGGCACAGGGGCCGGGGTGGCTCTCACCAAGGTGCCGATGTGATCTCATGGCGGTGGCAGGCAGTCTTTGGGCTCCTAGGACCAGTTGGGGGCCCATTTGTGGATACCTCTGTCTGCCCTGTGGCCCTGATCATCCTGCCCAGCCTTCTCTAGATGCAAAGCTGCCACAGCTGCCGCACCACAGAGGCCCCCGGGCTCACACAGGCATCCCTGGCCCTCAGCTGTGCCCCTGGGTGAGGTGCATGGGGCTAACCAGAAACACCTGTGTACATGGAATTTCCTGCCCCAGTTCAGCCTTCATTTCCTCCGCCAGTAAAAACCCAAGGCGTGCAAAGGTGAAAGAAACCAGCCAGTCAATCACCCAGACGACGGCCGCCAGGGCCGCAGAGACGGGACTGTCTAAGTTAAATTTTAATTTCCACCCGATGGCCTGGCCGGGACAGCCATGATTCAAACTGCGTAACGGCCAGCACCGCCAGGCACATCCCCACACGCGTCCTTGAGAGAATTAACCTCGCCCCTGGGCCGGTGGACAGGGGCGTCTGCCGTGGCCATCAGGGCGTGGAATGAGACCCTGAGAAGAGAAACACCCCTTTTCCCCTCAACCTCATCGCGCAGCTGCAAGGCCTGTCCAGCTGATTAGCTGCTCACTGCCCCAGGCTGTTTGAATTATTAGGTGCTGGAGAGATCAGAGCCCACTGGTGACTGGGGGACATTTACCAAGAAAACATCAAAGCCAGGGGCGGCTGGGGCCAAAGTGCAGGGTAATGGTCAGAGCCCAAAGGTCTGTGCTCTGTCCTGGCCCAGCGGGTTTAGGTGAGGAGAGAGTCGTAAAAATGCCTCCGTTTTCCCCCAGAACATTTTTCCAGAGATTCCTGCTGGTTGGAGGAGGTAGGGCTTGAACCAAGAGATATTGAGCTACCTGTGGTATGATTAAACCCACGGAAGCATCATCAGAGATAATGGCTCGCCTGACATTATAGCTGGCTAGGACCAGGCTGCCAGACTGAATCCATCACTGGAGACGGAGTCACGACTCCCCTCTTCCCAATGTCAGCCAGCGATGAAAACGTTAGGGGAGTGGCCTTGATGGGGCGATCCACACAGACCTGAGCTCAAAGCCCAGACTGGGCTCTTACACAAGCTAACTTCTCTCCATTTCAAGCTCATGGTGATGAAATGGGAACTCATGATAGCCCCACCCTTATAGGGCTGCTGTGAGAAATAAAGGACTGTGACAAGCCAGGCAACCAGATGAGGTTGCTTTTGCCGGGAAACTTCTGATTTTCTGCTGGTGGCATGTCAGCCACGGTCACTTCAGGAACAGAGGTGAAGACTCTCCCTTCAGGAGGCCTTGACCCCATCTTAGACACCCACGACCCCACTTCCTGCCATTTTCAGTCTTGTGCAAGAGACACACTCTCCCTTCCCACCCACCCTGTCTGACTGGTTTCTTCTTCAAGGAATTCAGACGACAATATGTGTCATCGGTGATGGCAAGTGGGCCAGGGTCTGGTGGGACTGTCACAGATCCATCCAAGACCTGGAGAGGCAACTGGGAGAGAGAACTTTCAGGGGATTGGGCTGGGGGCTGGAAGACATGACCAGCCTTCTAGAAGAAGCACTGTAGAACCCTCACTGGGAAGTGAAAGCATTCAGATTTTTAACAACGTCCATCTGCCATCTTTTAAGAAATAGCTTTATGATTTTAAATCTCTATATGCTCATTATAATATACTATAACTACACTCCATAATGTGGGTGAATCTCACCAACAATGTTGAGCAAAAGCAGCTAGACAGGAAAACAGTTCACACTGCATGCAAAATCATCTATATTAGGTTTTAAAATAGGAAATGGAATCTGTGGTGTTTAAATCAGGAAGCAGGTCATCTTTGAGAGCAGTGGTGACTGGACGGGAAGACAGAGGGACTCCCTGTCTCAGCAGACAGGGCTGCTGACGTTCCGTTTCTTGAGCTGGGTGCTGGTTACACAGGTGTGTCCACTTAGTGACAGTCCACCAAGCCATACGCTTGTGATTTGGGCACTTTTCTGTGTGTCTTTTGTTATATTCCATAATAAATTTCATTAAAATAAATTGCCAGATCCGTGGCAAAACTGTGTTAAAAATTAATATAAAGCATTCATGTTCAGTGTAGAAAAAATTTTTTAAGTGGAAACTTGGAAGCAGATCCCTCATCCTACCATCCTAAGTTGCTTCTGCTTACCTTTTAGTCTGTTTCCTTCCCACCTCTTGCCATGTATGATGCATGTGTGTTTTATATATTTAGTATTATTTTTGAACTTAAAAGTACAGATGCGACTTTTGTTTTCTCAATATGATACTGTAAGGACTTGCGGACGTGTCCTTAATGACCCTTGAAAGCTATCCTTATGACTCTGTGAGGTGAGGTGAGGTGAAGTCACTCAGTCGTGTCCGACTCTTTGCGATCCTGTGAACTGTAACCTACTATGCTTCTCTGTCCACAGGATTCTCCAGGCAAGAATACTGGAGTGGATTGCCATTTCCTTCTCCAGGGAACCTTCCCGACCCAGGGATCGAACCCAGGTCTCCCGCATTAGAGGCAGACGCTTTAACCTCTGAGCCACCAGGGAAGAATGCCACCAAATGGACATACTATGCTTTAACCAAGTGATTCTCAAAAAACCGAGTGATTCTGCCCCTCCCTCGGAGAGTGTTTTGCAATGTCTGTGGACATTTTTGGCTATCACCAACTGTGGTGAGTGGTGGCTACTGGCATCTAGTGGGAAGAGGCTAGGGATGCTGTTAAACATCCCATGATGCCCAAGATAGCTCCCACAACAGAGAATTATCTAACCTCAAATGTAAATAGTGCTGAGGTTGAGAATCCATGCTAGTGATAGTAATTAATAAGTAATAATGTTATTAATAAGGCTGTTGTGCACCTCTGATTATGTCCTTCGCGTCAGTTTCTATGAGAGAAACTCCGTATTATAGCCACTTTGAAGAACTGAATATGTACTGCTAGTCTGTCCTCCAGAAGGCAGTTTTTATTTATCCACACCATCCTGATTCTTCCCAGGCCTCAGCCTTTAAGAGGCTCATGGACTTCCCATCCCTAATGATATCCTTCTTTGCCAGGACTCCCTCTCTCACCATGGCCCATTTTCTGGTGCCTTCTCAGCAGAGTTTCCTGAAAGAGCTGTCCATATCCCTCATCCTTCTTTCCACCCAGTGCTCAGGGCACCACTGAAGGACTCCCACTCCCATTATTCCACTGAGACTATCCTCAGGATTATTGCAGGCCCCTTGAACCAAATGTCAAGGTCGGTTTTTGATGCTTGGTCACCTGACCCTCAGACACCTCGACCACAGGCACCTCTCCCCCATCTCTCTTAGAAGATTGCCTAAGAGTTCCGGGCCTGCCACCTCTCAGGGCTGGTCCTTCCCTGGGCTCAGACCCCATCCTTTCTCACCTAGAAACACAAGAGATGATCCCAGCCCAGCCTGCTCTCCTGAATTTCACACCCGTACTTTTAACCAAAACAATGCAGCTTGGCCTCTCTCCCAAGCCAGGACACTTGAGCCTTTAAAACTTCACCTTTTCTAGTGACCTTTCTGAAACAAAGTCACAAATGTAATATGTGGGCCTGATTGGAATCCCGAATCACACAAATCAACCTTAAAACAAAAACATTTTGGGGACCATCTTAGCAATTTGAATATGAACTTCATATTTGATATTAAGAAACTACTGTTAATTGTGTGAGATGTGATAAGGCAGTGTAGTTGTGTAAAAAAACTAAAGTTCAATTTCAGTATGGGTTCATGGGAGGTTCATTATACTCTTCACTTCTTACAAGATTTTTCATACATTAAAAAAAAAAAACACTGCAAATCTGACCACATGGCTCTCTTGCTCAGACTATTCTGTTATTCTCCACTGCTTAGAAGATACAGTCCGGACTAAGATGTCATACCAGCACTCAGAACGTTGTCTTGTATTCTTCTCCAGCCTGCACTACTCCAGAAAGGCTCTTCTGCTCAGACTGGCAAAAGCCAGGAGCAGGGGATGATTTGGGTTCCAACCACCTCCTGGAGTTGGTCATGCTGTCTTCTTTCACACCAATATTCCTAAGAATCTTTGCTGCTAGAAGTTCCACTGCACAGTGAATTGGCCATTGAAATAACATAAAAGATAAAATAATGAAAATAAAAGAGGACATTAAAAAAGACATAATGAAACATGAAAATTAATAACAAAGATTTTAAAATACTTTATTGTGGGAAATGAAAATACAATAACTATTTGAATACATTTAAAATGTGTGTGCGTGTGTGCTAAGTCGCTTCAGTCGTGTCTGACTCTAATGCCACCAAATGGACATACTATGCTTTAACCAAGTGATTCTCAAAAAACCGAGTGATTCTGCCCCTCCCTCGGAGAGTGTTTTGCAATGTCTGTGGACATTTTTGGCTATCACCAACTGTGGTGAGTGGTGGCTACTGGCATCTAGTGGGAAGAGGCTAGGGATGCTGTTAAACATCCCATGATGCCCAAGATAGCTCCCACAACAGAGAATTATCTAACCTCAAATGTAAATAGTGCTGAGGTTGAGAATCCATGCTAGTGATAGTAATTAATAAGTAATAATGTTATTAATAAGGCTGTTGTGCACCTCTGATTATGTCCTTCGCGTCAGTTTCTATGAGAGAAACTCCGTATTATAGCCACTTTGAAGAACTGAATATGTACTGCTAGTCTGTCCTCCAGAAGGCAGTTTTTATTTATCCACACCATCCTGATTCTTCCCAGGCCTCAGCCTTTAAGAGGCTCATGGACCTCCCATCCCTAATGATATCCTTCTTTGCCAGGACTCCCTCTCTCACCATGGCCCATTTTCTGGTGCCTTCTCAGCAGAGTTTCCTGAAAGAGCTGTCCATATCCCTCATCCTTCTTTCCACCCAGTGCTCAGGGCACCACTGAAGGACTCCCACTCCCATTATTCCACTGAGACTATCCTCAGGATTATTGCAGGCCCCTTGAACCAAATGTCAAGGTCGGTTTTTGATGCTTGGTCACCTGACCCTCAGACACCTCGACCACAGGCACCTCTCCCCCATCTCTCTTAGAAGATTGCCTAAGAGTTCCGGGCCTGCCACCTCTCAGGGCTGGTCCTTCCCTGGGCTCAGACCCCATCCTTTCTCACCTAGAAACACAAGAGATGATCCCAGCCCAGCCTGCTCTCCTGAATTTCACACCCGTACTTTTAACCAAAACAATGCAGCTTGGCCTCTCTCCCAAGCCAGGACACTTGAGCCTTTAAAACTTCACCTTTTCTAGTGACCTTTCTGAAACAAAGTCACAAATGTAATATGTGGGCCTGATTGGAATCCCGAATCACACAAATCAACCTTAAAACAAAAACATTTTGGGGACCATCTTAGCAATTTGAATATGAACTTCATATTTGATATTAAGAAACTACTGTTAACTGTGTGAGATGTGATAAGGCAGTGTAGTTGTGTAAAAAAACTAAAGTTCAATTTCAGTATGGGTTCATGGGAGGTTCATTATACTCTTCACTTCTTACAAGATTTTTCATACATTAAAAAAAAAAAACACTGCAAATCTGACCACATGGCTCTCTTGCTCAGACTATTCTGTTATTCTCCACTGCTTAGAAGATACAGTCCGGACTAAGATGTCATACCAGCACTCAGAACGTTGTCTTGTATTCTTCTCCAGCCTGCACTACTCCAGAAAGGCTCTTCTGCTCAGACTGGCAAAAGCCAGGAGCAGGGGATGATTTGGGTTCCAACCACCTCCTGGAGTTGGTCATGCTGTCTTCTTTCACACCAATATTCCTAAGAATCTTTGCTGCTAGAAGTTCCACTGCACAGTGAATTGGCCATTGAAATAACATAAAAGATAAAATAATGAAAATAAAAGAGGACATTAAAAAAGACATAATGAAACATGAAAATTAATAACAAAGATTTTAAAATACTTTATTGTGGGAAATGAAAATACAATAACTATTTGAATACATTTAAAAAGTGTGTGCGTGTGTGCTAAGTCGCTTCAGTCGTGTCTGACTCTTCCCGACCCCATGGACTGTAGCCCTCCAGGCTCCTCTGTCCATCAGATTCTCCAGGCAAGAATACTGGAGTGGGTTGCCATGCCCTCTTCCAGGGGATCTTCCCCACCCAGGGGTGGAACACAGCGTCTCTTCTGCATTGTCGCTGGGTTCTTTACCACTAGCGCCACCTAGATAGGCCAAAATGTGTGTAGGTTTACGATTACAGTTGTACCTGGGTATATCTTAGAGATCTTCCTTTCTCAAAGTTGATCACTAAGGGTTCAGGATCTAATGTCAGGTGTATGCAGTTCTTTACAATATGAAATAATCTGCCATAAACCTCTTCAAATTTCCCTGGAAACAAATAGGTAAGAGTTTCTGCAATTTCTCAACCAATATGTGTAGCCCATATAACTGGTAGTACTGTTGGACTATATTTAAATGCTTCATCACATGTACAGTCTTTATGTTTCACCAAATCATCTGAGGCAAATTCTGTGCTAGTACCAAAATTCTATCTACATCATGTTGAAGTGAAAGTCCCTTAGTCGTTCGTGCCCAGCTCTTTATGACCCCGTGGACTGTAGCCTGCCAGGCTCCTCTGTCCATGGAACTCTCCAAGCAAGAATACTGGAGTGGGTAGCCCTTCCCTTCTCCAGGGGATCTTCCCAACCCAGGTCTCCCCCATTGCAGGCAGATTCTTTACTATCTGAGCCACCAGGGAAGTCCCTCCATCAAGTTGCTACTGCTGCTGCTGCTGCTAAGTCACTTCAGTGGTGTCTGACTCTGTGTGACCCCACAGACGGCAGCCCACCAGGCTCCCCCATCCCGGGGATTCTCCAGGCAAGAGTACTGAAGTGGGGTGCCATTTCCATCAAGTTCAGTTCAGTTCAGTCGCTCAGTCGTGTCCGACTCTTTGCAACCCCATGAATCGCAGCACGCCAGGTCTCCCTGTCCATCACCATCTCCCGGAGTTCACTCATACTCACGTCCATCGAGTCCATGATGCCATCCAGCCATCTCATCCTCTGTCGTCCTCTTCTCCTCCTGCCCCCCAATCCCTCCCAGCATCAGAGTCTTTTCCAATGAGTCAACTCTTCACATGAGGTGGCCAAAGTACTGGAGTTTCAGCTTTAGCATCATTCCTTCCAAAGAAATCCCAGGGTTGATCTCCTTCAGAATGGACTGGTTGGATCTCCCTCCAGTCCAAGGGACTCTCAAGAGTCTTCTCCAACACCACAGTTCAAAAGCATCAATTCTTCGGTGCTCAGCTTTCTTCATGATCCAGCGACCACCGCGATCTACACTCTTCCCAGGGTTGATCTCCTTCAGAATGGACTGGTTGGATCTCCCTCCAGTCCAAGGGACTCTCAAGAGTCTTCTCCAACACCACAGTTCAAAAGCATCAATTCTTCAGCGCTCTGCCTTCTTCACAGTCCAACTCTCACATCCATACATGACCACAGGAAAAACCACCTACTATCAAATAGCAAAATTTTTCCCCACCATTTTCAAGAAACTTACACCAAACCATGTAACCGTTTATGAGGGAGCAGGGAGGTAGGAAGTGCTCCATTCTTCTTTTGCCCCCAACTTCTAATATCGCAAGAGAGGGAATGCCCTGACAGTCCAATAGTTAAGGCTCGGTCCTTCCACAGCACGGGGCCTGGGGTCAGTCCCTCATGGGGGTACTAAGATCCCACATGCTGAGTCCCACATCCAAAAAAATTTGCATGATAAATTTGATAAAGATGGTATTAGGAAACAGTTAATCTAAATTAGCCAAAAGAATCAATAATCAGTGCTCTGGAAGACCGTTATGAATGACGAGCGGCCTCTTATAGACTATCTTTTACGACATTGAAACCAGTCACTTACTAGACCTTACTTACTTTACGGCAGAAGTGCCTAACAGCCAACTGGTGCGGTAAAATTTCTCACGCGAAAGAGTTTACCGCAAAGATAACCAGACGCGGGTCGGATTCTAGGAATCAGAGTACGGTTAAAAAGACACATCTTGGGACGTAACCTGGACTTATTGTCTCAAGTCTGTGAGTGGATTTCAGGAATATGCATTTCAGCAAGCTCTTCAGGTAATTCTTAAAAAAAAAAAAAAAAACCTGTGGTAAATATATGTAACATAAAATATGCATTTAAACCATTTAAAAAATAATTTTATTTATTCACTTTTGGCCATGCTCGGTCTTGTTGCTGCGGGGGCGTTTCTCTAGCTGTGGCGAGATGGAAGCTACGCATGGCGGTGGCTTTTCTTGCGGAGTGGGCTCTAGGGCGCACACAGCCTTCAGTAGTTGTGGCACGTGGACTCAGTAGTTGCAGCTCCCCGGGCTGTAGGGCACAGGCTTAATAGTTGTGGTGTGCGTGCTTAGTTGCTCCTAGGCATGTGGGACCTTCCCAGGCCAGGAATGGAACCTGTGTCTCCCACATTGATAGGTGGATTTTTTTACTACTGAGTCACTAGGGAAGCCCAACATTTATACCATTTTTAAATGAATAATCCTGTACACTCATTAATCACTTCAACACTGTTGTGTAGTCATCACCATCTGTTTCCAAAACTTCTATCACCCCAAATGGAAGTTCTGTAGTCATTAAGTGATAACTCCCCAAACTTCTGGTAATCGTCTCTAATCTACTCTCTGTCTCTATGAGTTAGCCTTTTCTAGATAGTTCATGTAAGTGAGATCATACAATATGTGTCCTTTTGTGTCTGACTTGTTTCACTTAATGTAAGTATTTTCAGTTTCATCCACAGCGTAGCATGTATCATAACTTCATTCCTTTGAATGACTGAATAATATTCCATCTCATGGATGTATCACATGCTATTTTCCCATTCATTTTTCTATTGATTGACTAACACTCCACCTTTTGGCTATTGTGAATAATGCTTCTATGAACTTTGGTCTTTGAGTATCTGTTCAAGTCCCTGTTTTCTTTTTTTTTTTTTTTGGTGTATATACCTAGTAGTGGAATTGCTGGATCATAAATGATTCTATGTTTAACTTTTTGAGGCATGCCAGAGTATTTTCTACCACATGTTCCATTTTACATTCCCGTGCTCAATGGTTCCATCCCCGGCCTCACCAATGCTTGTTATTTTCCGTGTATGTGTGTTTTTTTAATTGTAAGCATCCTGGTAGATGTGAAGTAGTACCTCATTGTGGTTTTCTTCTGATAATTCTCATGCATACTAAAGTTGGATAACTCTACTGTTTAAAAAGGAGACAGAACTTTCAACAGAGAGAGATAGGACTCAGGTAAAGGGAAGGGGATCTTTGTCAGTTTTTCAAAGAGTGAGTTTTCTTCTTTGTTGTTTTAAACAAACACTGGTTCCTAGTGCTGAGTTCAGTGTCCCATCAACAGCACCTCATAGTCCTGAAGCAGCTTTGAAGAGTTTGGTAGTTGGGAGGGAAGGCATGAGATCTTCTAAGAAGACTGAGCAGACAGGGACTGACCTGGGAGCAGAGGTGCAGGATTAATGACGATGAAGCCCTGCAGTCAGGGACCCACTCTCGTGAAGCGCTTACCAGTGGAAGGGACAGAATCTGATCCTCTCCCCAGAGTCTAATGTTTTGTGTGTTGTCTTTGAAGGATAACTATGCCTTTTTAGGAAGAGCTACAATGAGAAACCTATATGCAGGTCAGGAAGCAACAGTTAGAACTGGACATGGAACAACAGACTGGTTCCAAATAGGAAAAGGAGTATGTCAAGGCTGTATATTATCACCCTACTTATTTAACTTATGTGCAGAGTACATCATGAGAAATGCTGGGCTGGATGAAGCACAAGCTGGAATCAAGATTGCCAGGAGAAATATCAATAACCTCAGATATGCAGATGACTCCACCCTTATGACAGAAAGTGAAGAGGAACTAAAAAGCCTCTTGATGAAAGTGAAAGAGGAGAGTGAAAAAGTTGGCTTAAAGCTCAACATTCAGAAAACGAAGATCATGGCGTCTGGTCCCATCACTTCATGGGAAATAGGTGGGGAAACAGTGTCAGACTTTATTTTGGGGGGCTGCAAAATCACTGCAGATGGTGATTGCAGCCATGAAATTAAAAGACACTTACTCCTTGGAAGGAAAGTTGTGACCAACCTAGATAGCATATTCAAAAGCAGAGACATTACTTTGCCAACAAAGATCCGTCTAGTCAAGGCTATGGACTGTGAAGAAAGCTGAGCACCGAAGAATTGATGCTTTTGAACTGTGGTGTTGGAGAAGACTCTTGAGAGTCCCTTGGACTGCAAGGAGATCCAACCAGTGCATTCTAAAGGAGATCAGTCCTGGGTATTCATTGGAAAGACTGATGCTGAAGCTGAAACTCCAATACTTTGGCCACCTCATGAGAAGAGTTGACTCATTGGAAAAGACCCTGATGCTGGGAGGGATTGGGGGCAGGAGGAGAAGGGGATGACAAAGGATGAGATGGCTGGATGGCATCACTGACTCGATGGACATGAGTTTGTGTGAACTCCGGGAGTTGGTGATAGACAGGGAGACCTCATGTGCTGTGATTCATGGGGTCGCAAAGAGTCAGACACGACTGAGCGACTGAACTGACTGACTGACTGACAATGAGAACAGTCTTTGCTCATAACTCAGTTGGTGAAGAATCTACCTGCAGTGCAGGAGACCCAGGTTCGATTCCTGGGTCAGGAAGATCCCCTGGAGAAGGAAATGGAAACCCATTCTAGTATTCTTGCCTGGAGAATCCCATGGACAGAGGAACCTGGCAGGTAACAGTCCATGGGGTCACAAGAGTTGGACGTGACTTAGCAACTAAACTACCACCACCATAATGAGAATTAACAGTGGGAAGATGTCATCCAGCTTTTTAATAAAAAGCTGTAACAAACATGTGAGACAGAGATGGAGAGAATAGCTCCTCTGCCTTCCCACCACCAGTGTCTGTGGAACAGTGCTTAGTGGGCAAGATATCAGGCTCTGGATCCAATCAGAGAAGTTTTCTTATATTTCAGGACTTTAGTCCAGGCTGCATGAAAATCTTTCTGGAGGTAGGGGATCTTCCCCCATGACCCCTTATCACCCTCATTGAGAACCTGCTGCCTATCAGCTATGGTGGTTCTGGGTGTCTGGGAAGCATTGGATGGGCTGCAGAGCCAACCCCTGAGTCCCCATAGAGAGGCTGCCTTCTCCCAAATGCCAAATCCTGCCAGAAAAAACAGTCATTTTAGGTGGAATTTTGCTTCTTGGGCTACACTGGGCCAATTAGCATAGCAGGGCTTTGTGGGTAAGCACACTCTCAATGGGACTTGTAAGAGCCACAGTCAGGAGATCAAATAACCCCCTTGCTCTCTGTGCAGCAGGCCTGGACTCCATCATAAGGACACGCCCAGCCAGCCAAGACGTAACTTTGGTGCAGACAGCAGGGCAATGAGGCAAGCAATAAAAAGGCCTAATCTCTTAAGGCAACATGAATTGTTGGCAAGAACATAAGGGGAAAGCAACATTAGCCAAGGATCATTTTCCTCTTGTTATAGATGCCTGCTGACTGCTTGGGGAAAAAAAGGGGGTTGTGGGGGGTGGGTTGTGTGTGTGTTAAATCCTGCTAACATCAGTGGGTGGCAAGATGCAATTTACAGAACTGGTTTCCCCCCAGTTTTAACACCTACACAGTTTTATTGTAATAAGTATCAGTGACTACTGTTGACTGAGTATTCCTTCTGTGACAGGTATTTTATATTTAATAGCTTGCCTAATCCTTGTGATCCTAAAAAATTAGCAATATCATCATCCTATGTCAGGTTCAGTGCAAGAAATAAGTTCTAGGTATTTTGAGCAAAGGGTGATTTTTGTATCAGAAATCAAGTGCCAATAAGATTATGGTAAGAGCTGCATATGCGAAGGGGTGATAAAAGCTGTATCTATAAGGACCCATTACATGGCTGAGACATCAGGAAGCTGCTATAGCTGCTAACATGGCTACTGTCACATGACTTCTCCCAGCCTGAAGCTGATGACCCCCTTATTTTTTTATTTTTTATTTTTTATTTTACTTTACAGTACTCTATTGGTTTTGGCATACATTGACATGAATCTGCCATGGGTGTACACGAACTCCCAAACATGAACCCCCCCTCCC
>SJYX01013093.1:51011-102974 GCA_006410675.1 Oreotragus oreotragus | reverse complement strand
GATCATCCCCATACACCAGCCCCAAGCATCCTGCATCCTGCATCGAACATAGACTGGCGATTCATTTCTTACATGATAGTATACATATTTCAATGCTATTCTCCCAAATCATCCCACCCTCTCCCTCTCCCTCAGAGTCCAAAAGTCCGCTCTACACATCTGTGTCTCTTTTGCTGTCCTGCATACAGTGATGACCCCCTTTTTTGGCTGCCTCTAGACTCAAAACAGCCAAGCATGCTTTGGCAGAGGAATTAGTTCCTTCCTTCAGCTCCAAACCTCCCATGAGAACCACCAACTAGTGGGACTTAATTCCCATCCATAACTTTAGCTGCAAGGGAGCCTGGGGAACTTTCCAGGCTCTCCAAGGAAGGAGGGTTGAATTGACAATAAGTGTGCCTCGCCTTCTCATTTTTAAGGAGGTTAAGTCACTTGTACAAGGTCACACAGCTAGTGAGTAGTGGAGCCATTACTTAAGCCCAAGATTGCAAGACCTGGAAGCCTGTTTTTTCTCACTGCTTTCTGGGAAACATAGGAGAAAAAACACTACGTGTTCTAAGCATTCTTATTAATTATAATTATATCAGTGGTTATTATCAGATCTGATTAAATTTCAAGGAGATTATTATGGATAAAATGACTCTGGCAAATATGAGAAATGAATTGTTCCAGTACCAGGGGAGAGAGAGTTCAGAGGGGGTGGTAAGAGAAAATAAAGGTGACTATTCTGGACTTCGCTGCAGAACAGACCTATATCCTCCTACATCTCTGTTCCAGGCTATAGGTTTCTGACCCTTTATCATGAAGGAAGAGTTACAGCACCCTTGTTGGAGGATTAGCATGGAAGGGCAGTTCTCTCAACTAACGCTTACTAGCATGTAGATTCTAGGCATGATGCCAAGCGTATTTACAGAGATTAGGCTCATGTCACCTGCACAAGAACTTTTAAGGTAGTGACTGTATCCTTTGAATTTCATAGATAAGGACATTGAGTCTCAAGGAGAGTAAATCCTCATCTGAGGTCACATAGTCTGTGGTAAAGTCGGAGTTGCACCCAAGTCTGTCTAAGTCCATATTCTGAAATCCTTAGCCCCAGGCTATTCCCTAGAGAAGGAAATGGCAACCCACTCCAATATTCTTGCCTGGAAAATTTCATGGACAGAGGAGCCCGGTGGGCCCCAGTCCTTGGGGTCGCAAAGAGTTGGACACAGCTGAGCAACTGAGCACACACAGGCTATGTGTACACCTCCTGGACACCTCCAAGATCACCCCTCACAATACACACAGAACTGAATTAAGGCAAAAAAATACTTGAACACCAGCTGGTGGACACTGTTTGTAACAGAGCAGTGGTGACCTGCTCCCAGGAGGTCAATCTGGAGGACTCAGTGGAGGTGGCTTCCATCAGGTCTGGGGACAGGTTGGGACTTGAGCATCTCTCTACCCCAGGGATTCCTTTGTGATCTGTCATGTATTGCCCCCCCCACCCTCCATCTTGTGGGGTTTGTGGTAAGTCTTAAAACCTCATTGTTTCAGTTTGAGAGACCTTCATGGCTTGCTAGTCAAGCCTTCCATTGTACACATGGAGAAAGAGACAGACGGGAAGTGACCTGCCAAAGGTAATTCTCATGGCTAGAATCAAGGGGAGGGCAGAACCTAGGCTGCTTCATCTTCTTCTCAACTTTGGAGCTAATATTTAACGGAGGAGGCATCACAGCCCAAATTCAGTGCCGCTAGAATTCCTTCATCACTAAGAAATCCTCCCCAACCCTTACTTGTTAGCTTCTGAGATCGTGGTCATGTTCATTTTTTATTTCTTGATCTGGGTGATTGTCACATGTCTGTATTGACCTGTGAAAATTCACCAAGCTGGTTACTTATGGGTTCTTTTCTTTTTTAAATATTATATAAATTTCAATGAAAAAGTTTAGTTAAAAAATAATGTGGACTGATTTGCAACAACATGGATGAACCTAGAGAGTATTGTGCTTAGTAAAATAAGTCAGATGGAGGAAGACAAATACTGTATGGTCACTTAACATGTGGAATCTAAAAAAACAAAAAACCCAAAATAAGTGAACTAACCAAACCAAGTGAAAACAACACACAGATACAGAGAATAGAGTAGTGCTTACCAGAGGAACAGGGGTGAGGGAAGGGAGAAAGATGGGTAAAGGGAATCAACTTTATAGTGATGGATGGAAACTAAATTTTTGGAGATAAGTACACTGTAGTGTATACAAAGTAAAGATACGGTGTTGTATACATGAAACTTACATAATATTATAAACCAATGTTACCTTGATAGAAAATGAAATAATGTTGGCTGATTAGACTTCATGTAGGACCAGGAAAATATCCCATGTTTTAATTTAGAAGTATTTTCCTTCCAGTCTTAAAAGCCTGAACAAACCATTTCCAGTGCTGCTGTTAATTCAGGGTTTTTGAAAACTGAGGAGTGAAAAAGCCAAGAACGTTTAGGGGCTCTTTGGCAAAAGCGAAAATAATTGCTTTTACTTTTTCTTCAGAAGGCAGAAAAACAAAACACATACACATACAAATGAGGCCTGTGGCAAACACTGAGCTATACTTCCTAGCCTCCCTTGCAGATGGGGGCAGTCACGTGACTAGATTCTGGCCAGTGGAATACCCAGAGTAGGTTGAAGTGATGGATACAGATTCCTTGTTTGACCCATAAACCTTCCCATGTACAACCCTTGATTACTTTTCGTGTCTACTGGCTAATTGAAGAGTTCTCTGAAGAGGACTTACTTTTCTGTAAGACAGAAGGAGTCCAGGTCCCTGTGACATAATGTGGAGGAAAGCCATGTAGAAAAGTCATCTGATCAGGTAAACCGATGATGGACATTGCACAAGCAAGAAATAAACTTTATTGTGTAAAGTGTTGAAATGCATAGCTTACTTGTTACAGCAGTTAGTCTAAATATACGAGAATCATTCTGAAATTAGACAAATCCTGGTCTCCAGATCACCCCTATTTTCGCAACATAGAGCCATCTCTGAAGAATTTTTGAAAATCTGAGAAGCCAGAGTGGCCACTTGCCTGGTACCAATTGACTTTTCACTCAGAAACAGTTGTAATAGGTACTATTTTCCAGATTCCCAGATGAGTTAGGGCAAAAGAGCAAAGAGATAAGATTCATTGTAAGATAAGAGACTTGGCAGTCCTCTCTTTTTTTTAAAAAATTGTTCTGCCATCTCCTTTGTTGACAGAGTTCTCAGAACAGCAGCATTCTGGATACATTCACTACAGGGCTAACAGTTCTGTACCACCAGAGGGCAATACTATATAATAGCTGGTGTGCGTATAGTAGCTGAGTCCTTGTGAAATGGAGAAATGAAGTCAATATTTATGAAAAAAGTCAAGCTGACACGAGGATTGTGGGAGGTCTCTGAGTGATGGGGTGGGGGATAGTCAGGAAAGCTTCTTTGAGATACATGCCTCCACCTCCATCTCCCTTGCAGTTGTTCCAAGGACTAGCTCTGCTTGTATTTTTCCCTCATATCTAAAAATTCTCCAACTGAAAGATCCAGCTGCATGAGGTAAGGAAAAATTGTGCTGAAACTACCTTCCACCAAATATACAAACATACAGAGCTGTTAGAAAACAGTCATTGAGGGGGAAAAAACAGAAATAAAAGGAGAAGCACATGAGAGGACAGAGTCCCATTTTGTTTTCTCTTGGGCTGGGGGCCTGCAAAAGTTTATAAGGAAACAGCAGTTTCTCTAGCAATACCTTGTGGTTTCCTATTAAAACCCAAGGCTGTAAGTTCTGCTTCCTGGAATGGGTGGTTGGATGGGGGGCCAGCTTTTTTCCAGACCAAGCTTCTAGCTGAAAATAACTAGAAAAGGAGACTGAAATATAAATATATATATATATAATAAACTGTTTGATGGCATTAAAGAGCAATAAAAGATTTCCAGAAGCAAGATCTCAAAGAGAAGGGGAAGCCAGGAATCTGAGCCCAGTATTTGGCATCCCTTTTCTCCTTGAGGTGTTTGCCAGTTGGGACTTTTTGACTAAAGCACTGATGAGAAAGTATAGAATTGTTGATAGCCTCTCACCAGGTTGCAGGAACAAAAGCTGGACTCAGACCTGCCAGTCAGGAGAAGATATGATGAAAAGCCCAGGTTTTCAGTGGGGATTTCAAAAATCTGCTCCCTAGAACAAGAAGGTCTTAGCCCAGATTTCCTAGAAGACAGAGCCAGAGGAAAAACTTCCATGCTGTCGCTTTGCTAGGAAACACACTTGCAGGGGAAGCTGGAATGAGTCAGAGAAAGGAAAACGTGTGTAAAGGAGGGTATACCGAACTCGACAAAACACCAGTTTTCAAAACTCCCAAAGTTGTCCACAAAAAGGAAAATTTGATACTGTCACAGTCTAGATACGACATGATGACTAAATGTAGTATTCTGGAACAGAAAAGGAACATTAGGAAAAAATGAATGGGAACCAAATAAAGTGTGAAGTGTTGTTAATAGTGACGTACCAGTATTTGTTCTTTAATTGTTACAGATATACCTCAGTAATATAAATTGTTATGAATAGGGCATAGTGGGAGCAAGGTATACAGAACTGTCTGTACTATCATTGCCACTTTTCTATAAATTTAAAACTATTCTAAAATACAATTTTATTTTTTAAAAAGTAAACAGGTAGGTTAAACCAAAAGAATTTTTCTCTATTGAAAACATGAATAATAATAATGACTTGTGGGAATATAAACATACATTTAACATCACTTGTAATTAAACTATATACATATTAAATACTAATAAAAACATATAATCATATTACGTACATAATTAAAGCACAGCAGTAGCTCAGAGGCAAAAGGATGGGGATACACAGAGTTAAGATATCTTAAAATTCTTGTATTGCCTGGGAAATTGTTAAAATATTTATTTATGTTAGATTTTAATAAATCATAAGACATGTTTGCAAGGAGATCCAACCAGTCCATTCTAAAGGAGATAGTCCTGGGTGTTCTTTGGAAGGAATGATGCTAAAGCTGAAACTCCAGTACTTTGGCCACCTCATGCGAAGAGTTGACTCATTGGAAAAGACTCTGATGCTGGGAGGGATTGGGGGCAGGAGGAGAAGGGGACAACCGAGGATGAGATGGCTGGATGGCATCACCGACTCAATGGATATGAGCCTGAGTAAACTCTGGGAGTTGGTAATGGACAGGGAGGCCTGGCGTGCTGCGATTCATGGAGTCGCAAAGAGTCGGACATGACTGAGCAACTGAACTGAACTGAACTGAATTAATCAAATTATAAAAATAAAATGATGAGGGAAAAACTCAGAATTGCCCAGGATGCGTTCAACAGTAGTGGCAAGTTGATGGTTAAGTATACAATGAGTGTATGTTTGGTTCATTTGCCACTTAGCAGGTTAAACTTGGGAAACAGTTCTTAACATTAAGTCCCTCTATATCAGATTCCTAAAAGGATCTAGACATCTGTTTTATTTAGAGGTCCTTTGATGACCAACAGAAATTCACTCAGATTAGCTGGGGGCTGGGCAGCACAGTCCCTGCACAGACACATGGAGGGATAAAGAGACTCTGCACACTCCGAGAATCCTCTCCTGATCTCAGGAGAGGAGACTCATGGACCCAGCCTCTCTATCTGGAGTCAAAACTTCTTGGTCATAGGCTGCTAGCTCACCTGGGGACTAGATGCCCTTGGTGAAGCTGTTGCACATCTGGGCAAAAAAAGCCAGGGCTGGTGATAGGGAACAGCCATGATTGCTGCGCTTGGCTGATTAGTGCAGCAGTGGGTACATCTTAAGTGGACACTATAAAGGGGGTGTGATAGGCTGGTCACGTTGGCATCTAATGCGATGCAGAGTGTATTTGAAAGTCAGACCCTGGCCTCCTCTGTCTGACAATATCAAACCCCAGCTCTTTCTACATGCTACTCTGAGACTGTGGTCCAGTTAATTAACCTATCTGATTTTTGGTTTTCTCAGTATTAGTACCAACAAAGGTCATGGTGACGAGTCAA
This sequence comes from Oreotragus oreotragus, assembly GCA_006410675.1. Taxonomy (NCBI): domain Eukaryota; kingdom Metazoa; phylum Chordata; class Mammalia; order Artiodactyla; family Bovidae; genus Oreotragus; species Oreotragus oreotragus. The sequence goes on along the minus strand of SJYX01013093.1, from coordinate 96,944 downwards.
TGAGGTAATCTATGCTGAAGTCCCTAGGCCACCGTCTGGCACTGAACGCGCAGGGTAATTTAAGTGGACCAATATTGTCTAGTATCACAGAGCTGAAGCCGACTCTATTCCCATTTATTACAGCGGTGTCTCTTCCCCACGTCTGTCTAAGGAAGGGTTCAGCTGCAAAGTCATCTGGCAAGGCAGAAATAACCCTAGTCAAGAAAAGTTCTGATACAGTAGCTGCAGACAAATACTGTTTGACTCTAGGTAGGAGGTACCTGAAAGTGAAGTGAAAGTGAGCGTCACCCAGTCGTATCCAACTCTCTGCGACCCCATGGACTATACAGTCTGTGGAATTTTCCAGGCCAGAATAATGGAGTGGGTAGCCTTTCCCTTCTCCAGGGGATCTTTCCAACCCACAGATCGAACCCAGGCCTCGGCATTGCAGATGGATTCTTTACCAACTGAGCCATAAGGGAAGCCCAAGAATACTGGAGTGGGTAGCCTATCCCTTCTCCAGAGGATCTTCCCAGCCCAGGAATTGAACCAGGGTCTCCTGCATTGCAGGCAAATTCTTTACCAATTGAGCTATTAGGGAAGCCCTAGAATAGTNGGATTCTTTACCAACTGAGCCATAAGGGAAGCCCAAGAATACTGGAGTGGGTAGCCTATCCCTTCTCCAGAGGATCTTCCCAGCCCAGGAATTGAACCAGGGTCTCCTGCATTGCAGGCAAATTCTTTACCAATTGAGCTATTAGGGAAGCCCTAGAATAGTTAAATTCATAGGGTTAGAAAGGACACTGGTAGATGCCAGCGGGTAAGCGGTGAGGAAGGGGAATAGTGATTTAGTGTCTAATGGGTACAGAGTTTCAGTTTAGGAAAGTTAAAAATTTGGAAGATGGATGATGGTGAGAGCTGCACAATAATAATGTACTTAGTGCCACTACAACGTACAGTTAAATATGGTTAAACAGTATGTTTTAGATATTATGTGACTTTTACGACAATAAATTTTTTTTTAAGTTTTGAAGACTTTATCAGCCCATAAATATAGTATACATGCTTTTCTGATGTGTATCCTTTAATGGGGATATGTGTGTATACATGTCCATGTAAAGTGTATAATTATAATTATGTCAAATATAATTGTACAGTGTTGTTAATTATGAGACAGACATTACAACTAAACTGGAAAAAAAAAAAATCTGTGCACTGTCCTTTCACTGAAATACTCCTGCTGGTTTTAGTAAGTTAAGGAGATGCTGATGCCGTATGTTAGTGGCGCCGGGCCAAGGATGAATGAGGATCATTAAGCAGTGGCCACATGATGGGTTGTTGAGATAAGGAAGCCGGGCTGTTCCCACCGAGTTTGATCTTCTGTGTCCTCAAGTGACCTAGTCTTTCAGGGTCACCAAGGATTGATTCTCAGAGGAAGTCAGTGGTGGACTCTGTTCAACCAGAGAAGTTGATAGGTATTAATATGCTGCTGATTAATTATGCTAGAAAAATATGGTGAATAACACTGAGGCTGGGCTGATCAAACATTCCTGGTACATGTAATTTTAAGGCTTTGTTTCATATGATGTTCCTGTTCCAAAAAGAAATCAATCAGGTTTTGGCTGTTTGGAACAGTCCTGCCAATTTATGAAGATTTCAACTTGTTTGCTCTTCCTGTTCATTGCCCCTTTCTTTTTATCTCTATATAACCACTCACTTGTTCTAATCATTGATTCATCAGTGACGATCTCTGTGTGTGCATGATAAGTTGTGTCTGACTCTGCGACCCTATGGATGGTAGCCCTCCAGGCTCTCCTACCAATGGGGTTCTCCGGGCAAGAACACTGGAGTGGGTGGTCATGCCCTCCTCCAGGGGATCTTCCTGACCCAGGGATCAAACTCTCATCTCTTATGTCTCCTGCATTGGCAAATGGGTTCTGTACCACTAGCGCCACCTGGGAAGCCCTGACATTCTCTGTGACCTCTCCTGATTCATAATGTGTTCACTGAGGTTATCGACAAAGCCCTGGTTAGTCACTTGGTGGGCCATAGAAACACACATTCTCACTAATACACTAACGATCAGACACCCTCAAATCATTTACTTCTCTTACCAGAGGACTGGACAAAATGTCCCAGACATAGTTAAATATCTGTAAGTTATAAATGTATACCTTTTAAATCTCTATAAAAAGAAAAACACAGGTCTTCATGCACTTTGTTCAACTGTCCATGGTAACTGAAGCCCTTGTTGCTAGATCTGGTGACCACGTATCTTGATGTTTGCTGACAGTGATGCTGGGCTTATGATGGGTGCATGTTGAACTTGTTAGGGCCAAGTTCAAAGAAGCCTCTTTTGTTTTCTTTTTTTTTTTTTTCTCCTCTGATACCAGAACACTGTTGCTTTGATTGAACTTGAGATCAAATAACTGATTTCATTTAGAGGGCATGTTTTACAAAAAACATACTAATATTTACTTAAAACAGTAGACTCACTCTCCGCACAATAAGACACTTACCTTTGGGAGGTTGGTAGACATGGATGGAGCAATAGATTAATGACCCACATTTCAGTTTCACACCAAGACAGGGACTCACTGAGCAGAACGGCTGGTGAAGTGACCCCTTATCACTGTTCTCCTCCCGAATTGAACACATAGAGTTAAATCAGTGCAAATGTCATAGGATTGTTTTCAGTGCCTTTTATAGAGTAAGTGGAAAAGGGAGGTCTCATTTCAAAGAAAAATACCTTTCTTATGGAAGATCTTTTTAAGTCCTTAAGTATCAACTCTATTCTTTTTTTCCAAACATGTTTATGAAACCACCAACTTTCACTTCACAAGGAAGTTTAATTTGGAAGACAACATGACTAAACATTGACATGAATGTAAGTCCTTTAAGTCTGGAACAGGAAAGAACAGATTTAAATAGTTAAGAAAGAACAGAAAAGCCTCTTTCAAATCCAAGAGAATTCTCTGATATCTGAATTATTATTTAAAAAATCCAATCTACAGGAAATAGGATAACAGTTACTGTAAAGTGCTGCCATCATTTAAGTGGATGGATCATTAAATCTGTCTACCTGAACTCTTGAAAAATCTCTAAAGATTTTTATCTGCTTGTCAAGGAACTCCAACTTAGATTTCATCACATTGCCTCCTGCTCCCACACAAGTAGAAAGAACATTTATATTCAAAGATAACAGTCTGACAACAAACTTATATAGGAAAGGTGTCATAAGCCTAACTGAAAGGAATGGAAGACCAGGAATGAAGAAAATTAAACCTCTCTTTCTTCAGTAAGAGGAAAAAAAAAAAGCTTAACCACAGATATCTTTCTTCTGTATCTCAGTATACTTATAGATCACTATACGACGTTTAATTTTATTGTTTTCCACTGCTGTTCCTAAACAAAACATGCACATTATGGTAAAAAGAACCCACTGAGACAGGAGCAGATGCTCGTCACGTCACCACTACCCCAACCGCAATGAAGGAATGATTTTCAGTGGTGTTATTGGAGAAAAAAACCATCACAACTAATTACATCATTTCTCTTGGTTCCTACATCCACCAAGGCATGCTCAAACATGCTCAGACATACTCAACCTGTTACCACAATCCACGATTTATCTCAAGGTTTCATTTAGTGTAATGAATATCATTTCTCTATTTAAAATGATAAACTTCTATTTCCTTAAATAGAATGACTGGCCAAGCAGCAATCTTCTCATGTGCTATAACAAGGTATTAACATAAGGCATTTTATTCCTAAAATAAGTTAATCAATTGAGAAGCCTTTTAAGGATGAAAATTACCAGGAAAATTTGCCATTTCATATCACTGATGAACACTTATGCTATTAGTTCACATAGTAAAGGTAGTTGAGGATGTTTTTTTTTAATTTAAAAACATACCATATGATATCTATGTAGATTATTGTGTTTCTGTTACAAAGTATCATTATCAATTGTGCTAATGTCTAAAATTTGGGTACTGGTTTATTGCCTTTCTCTATTGCATCTATAAAACCTTTATTTATGGAATGTCTCTGGTTATACATATGTGAGTACATGTATGTGTGTGTAAAAAAAAAAAAAAAAAAAAACAGAAAAGCTGAAAGGTTCAAAATAATGAAAAAAAAAACCCCACTGTATTTCCACTCTATTTTATCATGTAAACTAAAATAATGCATTTGTGTATATTCAAAATCAAATTTGATAGCTGAGTCTTTTCCATACTGCTCTTAAATATAACCTTTAAGTAGTTTTACCTGGGTTACTGTTTGCATCCTAAGAACACAAGAGTATTTGCTATAACATTACATAAGCCTTGAAGAGACAGGAGAGAAAACGCTGCCAATCCTGGGGTAAAAGCCACACGCGGTTCCCTCCAAAGCTACCCTTGAGACACACAAATGCTAGAGTGTTGGAATCATTTAAAATTGCTGATATTTGGCCATTTCAACCTCAAAAAAAAATTGACAATTTCACTTTAACTTAAACAGCCAGATATACCTAACAGGCTTAGAAAATGCATCTGACGATATCCTCGACAATTATTATGCAGAAATTGGTGACAATCAACTCTATAGAAATGAAAACCTTAACATCAGCGTATGCTCTGAAAATTTATGAACCTTTGCTCCATCTTTATTAAAACTCAACTGCATCCATGCAAAGAAAAAACAGATTCTTTTTTTTACAAAGGTGCACCAATGAAAATAAATACCCTCTCTGTCTTTGTTCTATCAGTTGTCCATTCAAAGGTCGTGATTACGGTCACATCGCCAGATTTTTAACTACATCTAGCTTCCAATATTGCATTTGTGGCTCACACCAGGAATCCCTTGACCCAGCTCGACAAGCGTGAAAACATGAAATAAATGAAGATGAACAAAGACAGGTCTAAGGGACAGCTTGCACCAACACCGCAATGCCCTCATCACTAATACTCGACTCTGCATCGGGGTACTCATATCTGAAAGATTTGCAAATAGTGACAACGTTCACGCTAGACATGACTGCAAGTGGGGAACAGGCTAAAGGGGAAATAAAAAGAAATGCCTTCCAAGAGAGAAACATTCATTAGCCTTCCTGGCAAGTGTCTAAAGCAAACAAGGAAACTGCAAAATAATGCCTTCGTTACAAATAAACCCTTTCGAGCACAGTACCTTTTTGTGTCTGCCCCTCTTCCATATTCTCTTCCATGGCTACCTTTCTTCAGTAGAATCTGGTACACGGAATTAATCAAAAGCTCAATTAGATGGAGGAGAAGCAAGTGATTTCTTTTTTTTTTTTCCCTTGGGAAGCTCCCCCAGCAGTGGCTTGGGTAAGTCCTCGGAGCTTAGCTCAGGCTCCCTCGCGCCTCTTGTTTGCTTGGAGACAGGCTGTCAAGTGCAATTTCATTCAAATTACTCTTCCGTGAAGATTATCAATTTTTCTTCTCAAAGCTGCCCATTGTGTATCACTGTAAGCAGGTATTCACAGCAAAGAGCCTGAGAATTTTGGGGGGAAATTTGGTCTGAATCCCAGTGGCAGAGACTCTAGGACTCGAAAGGCTTGCTTTGCATTTCAAATGGGGAAAAGAAATTGAGGTTTGTATTGAAATCTGGGCTTTAAATGGGAAGCAGGCTGAGCTGGGAACAGATGGAGGGGTGTCCTCCTAACAGGAAGCAGACCACCAACCCACAATTCCCCCTCTCTGCCACCAGAGTGGGAAAGCCCAGCTCCCCGTGGGTTCTTTATGCTGCAAGCTTGCTCCTCACCCAGTCAGATACCTTGCGAAACTGCGTTTTCCTGTTCTCTCCTCCCCAAGTATCTGGTTAATTTGATTTAAAAGTGCCAAGACAGGATACAATTATACCATCTCAGGGTTTATCTCTAAGAGGTTATGATGGAGAGAGGACTTGCAAGCTCACAGCTCTCAGATTTAAAAAGATAGAGAAGAATGGTTTTCAAAAGAAGGAGTATAAACCTTTAAGCCTGAAAGATATGTTTAAGTCATTATTTCACTTCAGAGCCACGAGACTCTTAAAGGGAAGGAAGAGAAACTGAAATGTCTGTAGAAAGAAATCAATGGGTGACTTTGTAATCTATCGTGATGATTTTCGCCCACAAAAACTGATTTGAAATGGGAATCTCTTGAAAGGGAACTGCTTCAGAGGGTCGTCATTGGGGAAGCAGAAGGAACAAATTCTAGATAAGGAACGACAGGATAAGCAATTTATAATGGGATTCTGCAGTCTGATTTGGAATGCAAATCACAATGCTGCAGTCTGGCAATAAATTAGCATTTGTACTTCAGTCTAGTGAGTGACAGGGCATGATCCACCAGCCTCAATACTTCACAAAAAGTAGAGGAAGAAAATAAACAGTACCCCTTTCTAGGGGGCATAAACCTTCCTAGAAGATAAAGGAAGGAAGAAGCCTTGTCTTCGTCTCCATCTTTTAATAAGCAAGCACACAGAGACACACACATATGTGCACACACACAACTAATTCCTTACCTTTCATGAAAAATAATTTGCCTCCTAACCACCCACAGTATATGTTTCTCATATTACAGCACATATTTAACACCCATTATTTAAAGTGGGTCAGTAACATGTTCCATACCACCCTGGAAACCATGACAAAAGCTACTCTTGAGAAGAAAAGCAATTCTGATACAACATTTCACTTTAATTTTTAATTACTTCTCCTAAAAGAATGTTTAGCCTTCTCACTTCTACGATCATTCGCTATTTATTTTCTCTAGTCAAATAATTTTAACCCAAAGGTAAATATAATTCAAATAAATCAAAAACTCATCTCCTCCGAATAGGTTTCAATTTGTATTCGAGGGTTCATGAGAGAGCTGCTTGCTCAGGGCACGGACTGAAGAAGGAAATCAGGAGGGAAATCAAAGAGGCAAATCAGAGCAGCATCCCTGCTTCCACTTGTCCCCAGGCTGACATAACCTGGCATACAGTCAAAACAGAATGAAGCATCACTTCTCATTAATATTCTCTGTTCATTTAATACCACAGGAATCATCAGTGAAACAAATCATTAAGAGTAACAGCAGTAGAAAGAATAATGCCACTTGAAATTTTCAGAGCACTTTCCAATCCAAATGACACACATGCACATGCATTAGCCCATTTGCAAAAACAAAGAGGCAAAGTGCTATTTTCTCCCCATTTTATGTTGGAAAAAAACTGAGACTCAGGGAGACCCAGGGGCTGGGCCAGGAAACAACCAAGTAAGTCTGAGATTCCATGTCAGCAATTCCTCGTCTAACGCTCTGAACCACGGGCAGCTTTATCCCCTCGTGAGTGTCTTCGGCACCTTTACAAGTCACTCAGTCCACAGTTTCACCATGTGAACCAAGGGAAAGATGTGGAAGGGAGACAAAAAGAAAACTGCAAGAAATCTTCACTGGGCAAAGGTAGATGGAAAAGTTACTGTAACTTATTTCCCTTCTGGAAACTTTGCAACAGAGCAACAAATGCTTATAATGATCAACTTTTTTTGTCTGAAGCAGACTTTTTCATGCACAAATCTTTAAAAGAAGACATTAGCAATTTATGCCAATTTTTCAAATATACAAAGAAGCACCTCTAATCCAGGCTAAAAAGCCTCTTATGAGGAGAAACAAGCATGTACACAGCTTCCTTATGGCAATCACTTCTTGGAGAGTGCAGATTAATTTTTTTAATGTAGTAAAATAGATATAAAATGCACCATTTTAACCCTATTTAAGCGGACAGTTCCGTGGCATTAAGTACATTCATGCTGTTGTACAACCACCATCAGCATCCATCTCCAAAACTTTTTCACTTTCCAAAAGGGAAACTCTGACCCATTAAACACCTTAATTCCTTCTCCCCCTGTTTGAGGACAGGTGAGTTTCTGGGGCTAATTGTGTTTAGAATTATTATTTAAAGTCTGTTTTCATTGAAACCAAATCTTTTGAACAACCAAGTAATTAAAAACTGTTTCAAAAAGAAAAAGAAACATAGTTGTCATTATTGTATTAACCTTATTAATTTGAAAATATACTTCCATGAACCCTAAGAATTGGCAATTAGATTGTTTTTTTATTTAATTTTTAAATGTCTTTTTTTCTTTTTTAAGGATTTTGACCACATTGCATAGCATGTGAGATCTTAATTCCCTAGTCAGGGATGGAAACCCATGACTCTGGCTTTGGGAACACAGAGTCTTAACCATTGGACAACCAGAAAAATCCCTATGTTGTATTTAAGACCTACAAGTTGAGATGACGAGACATCTCATCTAACATGCTTTCCATCACATCACATTTGTCACACTCTATTTTCATTAGATTAAAACATATAATATTTTATCAATGCTGCTGCTGCTGCTGCTGCTAAGTCGCTTCAGTCGTGTCCGACTCTGTGCGACCCCATAGACACAGCCCACCAGGCTCTGCCGTCCCTGGGATTCTCCAGGCAAGAACACTGGAGTGGGTTGCCATTTCCTTCTCCAATACATGAAAGTGAAAAGTGAAAGTGAAACCTCTCAGTTGTGTCCGACTCTTAGCGACCCCGCGAACTGCAGCCCACCAGGCTCCTCCATCCATGGGATTTTCCAGGCAAGAGTACTGGAGTGGGGTGCCATTGCCTTCAATGGGAGTTTAAAAATATGGTACTAAATGTTAAATATGATTTCCTTTTCAAATATTGTCTAAGAAATATTTGTGAAATATATGACTTTTTTCCCATGTAAACTAGAAGACACAATTGCTCACTAAATCTAAACCTGTTGTGAGAAGATACTTTGCAAATAATACATCAGATAAGCAGTTAATATCCAAAATATGTATAAAACTCATAACTCAACAACAATAACAAAAGAAAAACCAGTTTTTAGAGGAGCTGGATTGATGTTTTTCTAAAGACATACAGATGGCCAACAGGTACATAACAAGATGCTCAACATCCCTAATCATCAGGGAAATGCAAATCAAAACCTCAATGAGATATCACCTCACACCTGTCAGACTGGTTATTATCAAAAAGGCAAGAAATAGCAAGTGTTGAGAAGGATGTGAAGAAAAGGGAACTCTTACACACTGTTGGTAAGAATGTAAATTGGTACAGCCACTATGGAAAACAGTAAGAATATTGCTCAAAAAATTATGACTAGAACTACCATATGATGCTTATGAACTGCATATGAACTTATATGCAGAGTACCTCATGTGAAATGCCAGGCTGGATGAATCACAAGCTGGAATCGAGATGGGTAGGAGAAATATCAACAACCTCAGGTATGCAGATGATACCACTCTAATGGCAGAAAGTGAAGAGGAACTAATGAGCTTTTTGACGAGGGTGAAAGAGGAGAGTGAAAAAGCTCACTTAAAACTTAACATTCAAAGAAATAAGATCCTGCCATCCAATCTCATCACTTCATGGCAAATAGAAGGGGAAAAAGTGGAAACAGTGACATATTTTATTTTCTTGGGCTCCAAAATCCGTATGGATGGTGACTGCAGCCATGAAGTTAAGACACTGGCTCCTTGGAAGGAAAGCTGTGACACTTAGACAGCATATTAAAAAGCAGAGATAAGACTTTGCCAACAAAGGTCTGTATAGTCAAAGCTATGGTTTTGCCAGTAGTCATGTATGGATGTGAGAGTTGGACCATAAAGAAGGCTGAGACCAAATAACTGATGCTTTCAAATTGGCGCTGGAGAAGATTCCTTAGAGTCCCTTGGACTACGGAGATCAAAGCAGTCAATCCTAAAGAAAATTAACACCAAATATTCATTGGAAAGAGCTGAGTCTCCAATACTTTCGTCACCTGATTCAAAGAGCCAACTCATTGGAAAAGACCCCAATGCTGGGGAAAGATTGAGGGCGGGAAGACAAAAGGGAGACAGAGGATGAGATGGTTGGATGGCATCATCAACTCAACGGACACGAGTTTGAGCAGACTCTGGGAGACGGTGAAGGACGGGGAAGCCCGGCGTGCTGCAGTCCATGGGATCCACAAGAGTCGGACACAGCTAAGTAACTGTACAACCACAACGATCCAAGCAACTTCACTTGTGGGTGTTTACCTGAAGGATATGAAAACACTAACTCCAAAACAAACACACACCCCTACATTTATCCTGTCATTAATTACAGTAGCCAAGGTACGTAAAACACATTGAGTGCCCACCAACGGGTGAATGGATGAAGAAGACGTGAGACACGTGTACAGTTGAAATGCCATGGCTTCAGAGTTAATGGCAGAATGATACACATATTTCATAAACGAAACTGTGAAACAAAATGGCAAGTGGAAAATAAGTAGTTGTGTGCCATGATTCCTTTACCAAGCGCTTGTTACAAGCACTGATTAGTGTAAAGACAGATAGAAAAATTCAAGAGGAACACTATCTAGACTAAACTAATCTGTTCAAAATGGGAGAAATCAATTAGAAGTATTTATTGTAAACCAAAGTTGAGATCCTCAAAGTTCGTAACTTTCTCCGGGTGACACAGGTTGTGACTTAAGGAACTGGAATTTGAATTCCAGTCTTTCTAATTTTACATTCACTCTCACAAGAAGATAAATCATTCAGTATGTGGTTCCCACAGTCATAAGACATGTTATGTTACCATTTCTTCATTTTCGAGTGAAGTCTTCATGTTAACACTAATCACAACAGACATAAATTATACCTTAGCTAAAAGATGAATTTTTTGCTCCATTCATTTGAATCAAAGGTCAGCAATTTGGAAATCTCAGCTAAGCCCAACCTTACACATCACACTGGATATTGCGAATGACAAACTCTTAAAAATAAAGAATAAAATGGGAATGTGTGTGTGTGAGAGAGAGAAAGAAAGAGAACAAGGAAGACAGAGAGGCTAACATAAAGCCTGCAAAGCTCATCAGAAGTTTTGAGTTTTGAAATACTGGTTTTAAATCTTGCTTTGACTGCTCCTGCAGACACAGATGATAGGAAAAATCCTTTGCGAAAGCTGATTACACAACATGGTGCATAAAGATATGATGAGGAAAAATTAGATTCAAGTCTTCTCAGCTTTATAATGAGCACTCTGGTCTTTTTGGTTATACATTAGACTGCAAGTCCTTTCATGGCTGAAAAAAATATACTGGCGTCTACTCTTACATTTCTGGAGAGCATCTCGGGTAATCTGAACATTCTTCTTATCTCAGAAAAAGAAGCTATGCACAGACTGACAACTTCTCTTCAAAATGCCGCCTGTCAATGTATCTGAGTTCAAGACTCAGGCAGGGCACAACAGGCTTGTCCCAACAGGCAAATCAGGATGAAAGACACTTCCTTTCCTACGTCTAAGGGGGTGAGTGATTTTATGCATTGCTCCTTTTCGGTGAGTTGTACGTTTAAGACACTTAGGGGGTTCTTGGCCTTGAGCAAGACACCTTTGATCATGATCTACTCTCTGTAGATTAGAAGTGTAGAAATGAAAGTGGCTCAGTCATGTCCAACTCTTTGAAACCCCATGGCCTACATAGTCCATGGAATTCTCTAGGCCAGAAATCTGGAGTGGGTAGCCTTTCCCTTCCCCAGGGGATCTTCCCCACTCAGGGATCGAACCCAGGTCTCCCACACTGCAGGCAGATTCTTTACCAGCTGAGCCACAAGGGAAGCCCACGAATACTGGAGTGGGTAGCCTATCCCTTCTCCCATGGATCTTCCCGATCCAGGAATTGAACCAGGGTCTCCTGCATTGCAGACAGATTCTTCACCAGCTGAGCTATCAGGGAAGCCCTAACAGCTAAGTCCTTCATGCACCAGAAACAACCAGAAAACACTCTCCCAAGAGCTTTACTGGCAATGACGTAGGGTCTATTTGGATAACATACCACGGCAATGTGATATATAAGGAAGATGGATACATTCAAGCTTTCGAGCACCACAAGAAATTTACATCCTAAAAGTTCCTTCATTCCATGTGCACAGGTTAAATGAACCCTGGAGAGCACCCCTTGGTTCCAATCTGGTTGTGCAACAGCCACACACAATCCATCCATTTGTGACTATTCTTTAGGTTTTCTGCAGGATGCTCCAGTCATCCCCAGCACCCCGCTGCAGATGTCCAAGATAAATGCAAATCTATTTTTAGGATCTGATATTGCAGATATTAAGGGAAAACTGATGTCTTTCCTCCCTCCATTCCAATGCCTGAATTTCAATATCTTTTGTCAACAACGTGTATTTGCCAAATATCATACATTTTTTCCACTTTTAACATTTCAATACAAATGCTATTTCAATATATATTTCTCCTGCCTGTCACTGAGAGCAGAAGCCATAAGTTGCACGTGTTTTCTCTGTAATCTTTCATCCAATGAGGCTGAGGACAGACCTACTTTGAAGTGACAGGCTTCCCAGGGGCCAGGTTTAACACTTCTTACTCAGCTTTCTTGTTCAGTCACTAAGTTGTGTTCGATTTTTTGAAGCCCCTGGACTGCAGCACACCAGACTTCTCTGTCCTCCACTGTCTCCCAGAATTTGCTCAAATTCATGTCCATTGAGTCTGTGATACTATCTAACCATCTCATCCTCAGCCCCGCCCTTCTCCTTTTGCCTTCAATCTTTCCCAGTATCAGATCTTTTCCAATGAGTCGGCTCTTCGCATTAAGGGGCCACAAGCACTGTAGCTTCAGCTTCAGAATCCAACAACTATTCAGGGTTGATTCCTTTTGGATCGACTGGCTTGATTTCCTTGCTGTCCAAGGGACTCTCAAGAGTCTTCTCTAGCACCACACTTTGAAAGCACCAACTCTTCAGCACTCAGACTTCTTTACAGTTCAATTCTCACATCTGTACATAACTACCGGGAAGGCCATAGCTTTGACTCTATGGACCTTTGTGGGTAAAGGGATGTCTTTGCCTTTTAGTATGCTATCTAGGTTTGTCATAGCTTTCCTTTCAAAGAGCAAGTGTTGTTTAATTTCATGGCTGCCATTATCATCTGCAAAAGCATTTTAATAAATACTTGTGTGGCAGCCACTATATGCTAGGCACATTTTTATCTTTCTGTTCATTTGTGACCTTTGGAATAACTGGTATTCCTATTGCACAGGTCATAAGATTTAGACTGAGAGAAGCAATTAATTTACAAGTTACACAGCTATGGAGAAGCAAAACTTGAATATGAAATCACTCAAAAGTTCACCGTTTTCATTATATTAAATGGCTCCATAGACAAAAGAAAGTGATTACTAAGCAATTCCAGAAAATAAGTGATATAAAAAATATATTTTGAAAGTTTCTCTCATTTAAAAGTCTTAACATTCGTACCTACATGAGTAGGATGTCCTTATAAATTTAGAAGTATTTTTTTGTGCTGTGTTTAGTCACTCAGTCATGTCCAACTCTTTGTGACCCCATGGACTGCAGCCCACCAGGCTCCAATGTCCATGGGATTCTCCAGGTAAGAATGCTGGAGTGGGTTGCCATGCCCTCCTCCAGGGGACCTTCCCAATCCAGGGATCGAACCCAAGTCTCCCACATTGCTAGGCATCTCTTATTGTATGACCTATGTAGACCACACAGAATAATCAATATAAATTGTACCACTTACATTTTAAAAGAATTTAAATTTTCAAGAGATGTTATCTTAAACTACAGGATATTCAGTGGCATGTTGCCCACACATAGGCTTTCCATTCATGCGCTATCTACTGAGTGCTTTTCTTCCTCCAGATATAAATCCAACTTCTGGGGTAAGTTCGGTGGAAACATATGCTAGTTCCCTGTTCTTATTTACACTCTAGAAGAGGCTAAATAAATAGGCACATAAAAAAGACAGTATCAGGTTCTGATATGTGCAATGTTCTTGCTTGGAGAATGCCATGGACGGAGGAGCCTGGCAGGCTACAGTCCATAGTGTCACAAAGCGTTGGATACTAGGGACTTAGCACACATGCATTTTACTTTGTGACATTTCTTGAGAACAGTAGATATTCAATAACCCTTGGAACCTGATTAAAAATGGAACCTAAATGCCTAAAAAATGACATTTGCTTTAATGGTGGCCATTTCTGTGGAAGAAGTATTTTTCCATTGTAATCTTACGACTAAAGAATTTGTTGGTAGATAGTGGGGAAGAATAACTTGTTTGCCTAATTATATCTGTAACTTTGGGCAAGTTTAGAGTTATTTTTAACTTATATGCAGAGTCCATCATGAGAAATGCTGGGCTGGAAGAAGCACAAGCTGGAATTAAGATCGCCGGGAGAAATATCAATAACCTCAGATATGCAGATGATACCACCCTTATGGCAGAAAGTGAACTAAAAAGCCTCCTGATGAAAGTGAAAGAGGAGAGTGAAAAAGTTGGCTTAGAACTCAAAATTTGGAAAACTAAGATCACGGCATCTGGTCCCATCACTTCATGGGAAATAGATGGGGAAACAGTGTCAGACTTTATTTTTTTGGGCTCCCAAATCACTGCAGATGGTGACTGCAGCCATGAAATTAAAAGATGCTTACTCCTTGGAAGAAAGTTATGACCAACCTAGATAGCATATTGAAAAGCAGAGACATTACTTTGCCAACAAAGGTCCGTCTAGTCAAGGCTATGGTTTTTCCAGTGGTCATGTATGGACGTGAGAGTTGGACTGTGAAGAAAGCTGAGCGTCGAAGAATTGATACTGTTGCACTGTAGTGTTGGAGAAGACTCTTGAGAGTCCCTTGGACTGCAAGGAGACCCAACCAGTCCATTCTGAAGGAGATCAGCCCTGGGTGTTCTTTGGAAGGAATGATGCTAAAGCTGAAACTCCAGTACTTTGGCCACCTCACGCAAAGAGTTGACTCATTGGAAAAGACTCTGATGCTGGGAGGGATTGGGGGCAGGAGGAAAAGGGGACGACAGAGGATGAGATGGCTGGATGGCATCACCCACTCGATGGACGTGAGTTTGAGTGAACTTCAGGAGTTGGTGATGGACAGGGAGGCCTGGCGTGCTGCAATTCATGGGGTCGCAAAGAGTCGGACACGACTGAGCAACTGAACTGAACTGAATACGTTAAAGGGGTTTCCCTCATGGCTCAGGGGTAAAGAACCCACCTGCTAATGCAGGGGATGCAAGAGACATGGGTTCAATCCCTGGGTTGGGAAGACCCCCTGGAGGAGAAACTGGCAGCCCACTCCAGTGTTCTTGCCTGGAGAATCCCATGGACGGAGAAGCCTGATGGGCTACTGTCCATGGGGTTGCAAAAGAGTCAGACAAAACAGCAATTAAACAACAACAATATACTAAAGAGTGTTCAAAGGGGCTCTGTAGCTTATGCTCCCAATATATGAGGTTCTTGAACATTATGCACAGCCATAATAAATCTAAAAATTTCTAGTATAAAATGGTCATCAATAGAATTTTATTATTTATTAGTTAGGAAGGAAAACAATGAAAGAGAGGTTTGAACAATCAGCAGAGGGCATAAATATTATGTTTTCTGTCCAAATTGTATCTTTTGTAATTGTTTGGATGTGGTGCAACATAAAATTTTTTAGTGGAACATTTTCAAGTCAGATTGAAGTCAAAGCTGTCGTTGAGAAGAAAAAGTGGCTTATTGTATTCAATCTCAAAAACCGTTTCCCAACAACCTGTATCCTGAGGCTTAGAGCAACCTAAAATGTCACCCAATGCTGGAGTCCATTGTCTGTGTGCATGTGTGTGTATGCAAAGGTGTGTGTGTGCTCCTGTGTGTATGCACATGTGTGTGTGTCCTGCATCAGGATCAGAAATGAGACACAGGCTATCATATGCCCCATTAAAAAAAACCCTGCTTTTTAAATAGAATGTTCAGGTGGCCATTCAGAATTTCTGTGTTGTTAAAAGATTTGTTTCGACACTATGTTGACTTCGACTATATTCACGAAAAGGAGGTAGATACTGACATCTATAAAACTGAAATAGTACACAAAACTGGGTCCTAGAAGCAAGTGGTCACAAGCAGCTTTCTCTGGATGGTCCAGAGAGAAGAGAATGCAAAATGTCCAATCTGTGCAGTGAAATCTAAAACACCTTTGGGAGGTCAACAAAGACAAGTTTCTCATGTCTCAGAAAATAGAGCTGCACAGCAGTGTTCACTGCAGCCATATTTCCAATAGCCAAGATATTGAAGCAACCTAAGTTTCCACCATCGAATGATTGGATCGAAAAGACGTACTACATACACACAATGGAATGTTACTCAGCCATTGAAAAGAATGGAATTCTGCCATCGCAACTACATGGATGGACCTAAAGGGTATTATGTTTAGTGAAATAAGTCAAAGACAAATACTGTATTGCTTCACTTATATGTGGAACCTAAAAAACAGAATGAATATGACAAAACAAACACATAAAAAATAAAAGATTTTAAAAATTAAAAAAAGTTTTAAATAGAACTTATGGAGATTCTTGTTAATGAAGCCATATTATAACCCCCCAGGTGCAAATATGTCAACTTATGCAACAATAAAATGCAGAATCATCTTAGTCTAAAACTAATAAGCTCTCTTAGTGATCTATTGCAATACTTCTATAGCAGGCATTCTGTCAGGTACCCTGCTTTGTGCTTACCGTACCAGTACCCGCTATATGATTTTGGGCAAGGATGGCCTGTCTCAATTTCCTCAAATACAAAATGAACATATAACACTTGCCCTGTTGTCTTCTGACTGCACCAAGTGCCAGATGCTGTGCTAAATGTTTTATGTATGTCATCTCATTTTATCCCTCCAACATCTTCATAAGATAAGGCCTTCATCAGTTGAAGCCATTTAGTAGGTGATGAAAGCAGATGAAAAAGTTCTTCCAAAAATACAAAATACTGTACAAAAATAGTGTAATTATAACCATTGTTGAAAAATAAACAGAATCATTGTTAGTAAAGTGTGCTGTATGAAAAATATTAGTGCTAGAGTGATATAGAAATTGCAAGTTGATAGCACATTCGTCCACCTGATACAGCTCAGAAAAGCAATGCTAAACATTTAGGGACTATTATATGCCAGTCACAATCCTTAGCATTTGGGGCCATACTTTAGCTCAAGAATCTTCAAAATAACCCCCCAAGCATGCACTAATGTTATCCCCATTTTACAGATGTGGAAACAGAGGGAGAGAAATAACTCATCCCAGGGAACAATGCAAATGGCAGAGCTGGGCAAAGAGACCAGGCAGTCTGGTTTCTGAACCTGTCCTCTTAATTCTAGCACTAAACCACTCCTGTGAAGCAGGCTCCAGTGGATGCAAACCAAATAGCTGTTTATTCCCCAGGCTTTGGGAACAAATGGCAGCATTACTTTTCCTCACGTAGATGGCTTTCGGCCATTCTCTGGGCTCAGTGAGGTCAGCGCGGTGCCCTGGCTGGGCTTGGCTTAGCAGTCAGTTTCCAAGGGCAGCTCTGCCTGCTCTGCACATCCTCCGTGACCTCTTTATGGTTCTGCTTCTCATTTGTAAACTGAGAAACAGAAAGTCTATTCATGGGGGATTTTGCAGGATCCAGTGCTTTCAGCACAAATCTTGGCACAGGTGCGGCTGGCACTCAGTACACATGAGACTCCCTCCTTCCTCGAATGTGACATCAGTTCAAATAATTAACTCTTCCATAAACTGCTTAGAAAAGAAGAGAGAAAGACCTTGGGTCGTGAAGTGTTTGGTTTGAAATGAACTATTACTGTCTTGAGTCATAAGGTAATCCACTTGGCAAAAACAATTTTATCCTGACTATCTACAAATAGGAATTTTTTTTTTTCTTCCTAAAACAGTGTGTAAAGATTTTCTCAGGGGTCAGTAGATTCCCTTTGATAGGCTGGGGGACTACTCTAGTATAGTAATCCCTGGGTCAATTTTAGATTTGCCCAGGTCATGCTGCTGCTGCTGCTGCTAAGTCGCTTCAGTCGTGTTCAACTCTGTGCGACCCCAGAGACGGCAGCCCACCAGGCTCCCCCGTCCCTGGGATTCTCCAGGCAAGAGCACTGGAGTGGGTTGCCATTTCCTTCTCCAATGCAGGAAAGTGAAAAGTGAAAGTGAAGTCGCTCAGTCATGTCCCACTGCCCAGGTCATAGGTCTGCCTAAACCAACTGACCACAAAGCAGAATTGTCTCAGAACTGTTATCAGGGACAGTGGGAAGCATGGTATTAGCCTCCTGCTCATAAACCATGTTGAAGTAACCGAGAGCATGTGACTTTTCATACTATAAACTGTCCAAAGTTTAGTAAAGGGCATAATTTTGTCAAGACCTCATTTTAAAACTTTAAGATTTCCTAAAGTAGAAAAGACTAGTCAGGTGACAATCTTACTATGTTGTTTCATGACAACAGTTATTCTCTGCAAAGTGGTTCTACTGTTCACAAACCAAATAAAATCCAACAATGTTCATGGCAATAATAACAATGAATGCTCAGATGGGCCCTTTTGATGTGCCAGGCGCTTCTAAGAATAGGATACGTATTTCCCCCATTTAATCTTCATAATAATTCTATGAGATAGGTAACATTATTATTCCCACCTTGTAGATATCAAAACTGAGGCACCGAGCGGCAGAGTTGAGAGTCAAATCAGGCAGGCTGTCTGCAGGAGCCATACCTATCCACCCATTTCAAAGAAATGTGTGCACATAAAGCACTGTTCTTATGGCTGTCATTGAGGCATGCCACCTGATAGCTCGGTTGGTAAAGAATCCGCCTGCAATGCAGGGGACCCCAGTTTGATTCCTGGGTTGGCAGGATCCCCTGAAGAAGGGATAGGTTACCCACTTTAGTATTCTTGGGCTTCCCTTGTGGCTCAGCTGGTAAAGAATCTGCCTGCAATGCAAGAGACCTGGGTTCGATCCCTGGGTTGGGAAGATCCCCTGGAGAAGGGAACGGCTACCCACTCCAGTGTTCTGGCCTGGAGAATCCCATAGACTGTATAGTACATGGGGTCACAGAGTCACACAGGACTGAGCGACTTTTTCACTTTCACTTGCCACATCCCTCATCCAGCTCATGGAGGGATCTTCAGTCCCTCATGGTTATATCTTCCTAGCCAACGGCAATCTTTTGTGGAATAAGTCAAGGCAGGATCATGAAAACATCTAAGTATTTGCAGTCAGGCCTAATTCCGCTTCGCATTGTTCCCAGTGGAGAAACGAAAGTGTACTACTTTCCCATTTAACAAGGAGACTAAGGGACAGAGAGACAGGAGCAGGGCGCTCCGCGGGCGGCCCGAGGCCCCGGGGCCGAGCTTCGCCGAGAGCCTCTGGCCTTGCTCGCCGGGCGCCAGCCCCGCATCCTGGCGAGGGCCCGGCACCGCAGAAGCAGAGGCCAGCGGACTCCGGGAGCCGCCCGGGCGCGTTCTGACCACTCAGCCGAGAGAGGCGTGCTAAGATCTGCTCAAAGGCTTGTCAGGCCGTTCATCTGAAAATGGCGGCTTGGCTTTCACACGGCAGAGCGAAGACCCGCCTAGAGCAGGTCCCCGGGGCTCCCGGCCGGCTCCCGGCCCGGCGACCTGGGCGAGGGCCAAGGACACGCGCTCCCCGGTCCCCGGGGACAGAGCTGCGCAGCCGCCTTCGGCGAGTTTTGATTTATTCTTGGCTTGCTTGCTCACTCAGGTGACTACAAAGATCTTTCAAAAGCGAGACATGGGCCGAGTCTCCGTTGGCGCCTCAGGGAGGCCGCGCGCGGGGTGTTCACAGCGCGGGGCTGCACCTCCGACCCCCACAGGCGGTCTCCCTTCCCCAGCACCTCGCGCTGAACGCTGGAGGAAACTCACCGTGCTGGTGCGTGGGGGCAGCGGCTCTGTTACACCTCCAGTCCTGAACGGAATGGATTAAGCTATCACATTCTCTCACCTGTGCACTTTTCCCTTACAAGAGTTTAAAAGAAAAGAAAAGAAAAGAAAACCAACATTCTTTATAAGTTGACAGTGACAAGAGCCGCGAGAGCCTGAATCACAAAAAGTAATAATTATAGTAAATATTAGAATTATGATCGTCACTAACAAGGCATGTCCCAATAGTTTGCTGAAGCTCTCATGACTTTTTTGCATCATACATCTGCCCCAAGAGAGGGAAGAATAAAGAAGCATGAAGGTCATTTGGCTGATGACTTGTCAGTTTAATTCTTTTCGTACCTGAATCCTCCAAAGTGGATTGGAAGCCCCCTGACTGGACCTCACGCACCTGCTCTCCCTCTGTTCTAGCACTTTCTACAGCACTCTGTTCTTCCTTGGCTTTGCTTTTCTCTCCTGGTCTGCATGCCCTCACCACAGGGTCCCACCACAGGTGCTACTGTTGAGAAGAGGGTGTTGTAAACTGAATCTTGTTTTCCTGAGTGCTTATGACAAATTGCCAATCCCTGGGAGCTCAGGAAAGCCCACCATGATTACACTGCCCAGATCCCTTTACCCTGGAAAAGCACTGCTATCGTATTTCTTCTCCTATATATGACTACATAAAAAGCACATGAGACTATGGTTGACGAGAATCCATTTAAGTGATTAGGAAGCACAAATTTCATCATATGATGGCAGAAGATAAAGAAACTGAGGAAGAGGGAGGTGAAATAACTTGCCAAGATCACACAGATAGTTAGGAGTAAATTCAACCCCTATACATCTCTCTGTAGTAATGAATTCTCCAGGGAAGTGGCTGCTGACTCATGAAAGAAAATGGAGGTCTAGTAGGAACTGGATAAATAACATTATATAACATAAATAGCAGTGACACTGTTCTCTTCATGTTTCTCATTTTTTTCCTACATAAACTGTACTTATACAACTAACAATAATGTGAGAGTGATATTCATTTTAAACACTTGACATAAGAGCTGGATTCTGCTTTTTTAAAAAAAATTTATTTAATTTTAATTGAAGAATAATTACTTTACAGAATTTTGTTGTTTTCTCTCAAACCTCAATATGAATCAGCAGTAGGTATATATATTTCTCCTCCCTCTTGAACTTCCCTCTCTGGATTCTGCTTTTTTGTTTTCTTTCTTTCTTTCTTTCTTTTTTTTTTTAAAGAAAATCCTGGTGTATATGTAATGTACACTCCTGGAAAATCTAACACTGCCCTACTCCTAGGTTTTTAAGCAATCTTATTGGGGAAAACATTGAAAGTTGGTCAAGAATGGTGTTTTTATTTAAAGGATAAAGATGCTTGCCCAAAGCCAACTTGAAATGATAGGGAATCCATAAAAGGAAAGCACTGCAGATAAACCTACTTGAAAATCTTATTTCCATGACAACAGAAACAGCATTAAAGGGCCAGTACACCTCTGCACTGCTTTGTTGCCAACACGTTCAATCATCTGACACATTTTCAAGAAAAGAAATAATCTTTCACATATATGCTAAATTATAGCTATGTATGAACATATACAAATGTTAGCACTTTTTAAGAACAGAGATAAAAAGCTGATATCTTAACAGTTACATACAGACTAGCAGGTTCTCCACTGATGCTGGAAAATGTAGAAATAAAATGCAAGCTATAAACTAACATTGCATACCAAATGAGTTTTTTAAATTTATTGCTTTTAAAAAATCCAGTTAATCTATATTGTCTTATAACACAGAGTGTGGTTGCTCATGAATATATAAGTAGCCAAAATAAATTTTTATTCAGAAAAAAATATTATTTTATAATATGAGACATACATGGTCATTTCTACTCAGTTTTTCTGAAACATGAATTTAGTTCTTTTTGGTTTTGCATATATGAAACATTTGAGAAAATTATGGGAAAATAGCTTTGTTTCTCTAATGTAATAACAATATTTTATATAAAACTCCTTTTTAAGATAATGTTTCCAAGACTTCCTAAATATAAAGATTCTCCAAAGGGAGATTTAGCATTAAATTATGTAAAGTAATTTTGAATCTGCAATTTAAAATTATATGTATATTGGATTATAGATTTTAAAGGCATTGTGTGATTGAATTTGGTCTTCACAGAAACTCCCAGTGTAAAATAGAAAGGTCGGATACCATTATCAACTTATTTTTCATTGACTAGGTATTTGATACTCACAAGCATTACATGCTAAGTGGCCATAAGAAGAATAAACATAATTCTATATATTTCTATGCTAAGCTTTTTCTTTTCTATGATGCTACACTCCACACTTAATTTAAAAGACTAAAACTGTCATCATAGTTCAATTTAGTCATACTTTAGTAAGAATGAGTCAATAGTTTTATACAAAAAGAGAACATTCTTAATCTCCAATATTTGCTAACTTAATAAGAATGCAAATTACTTAGCAACTGATGCAAAATGTGTCTTTGATTTGAGGTTTATCATAATTATTAACTATGTGCCCATTCTTTAGACCATTCTGTAGATACAGATGATAGATAGATCTCAGTCTTTAAGTAGGAAAGCTTCCATCTCTAACTCTACAAAGTAAACAGGTCAATCTCTCTAATACCCGTAAATTCAAGGAAAATTATTTATGTGCCAAAAATCAAATGCAAAATTCCCAAGGTGAAAGTCATGTAAAAAAATATAAAGCATGAAGATTATTTCACCTAAAAGTAGAGAAGAATTGACAAATGAGAAGTTTATTAATAGTTTCTCCACGTGTCTTTCCTTTCCACATACTTTTATTTCCTGCCACAGAAAGTTCTGGAGCTGAATCTGGACCTGGAACCCTACTGAGCAGAGCCCCCCACCCCCAGAGCATGACACAATGAATTGGAAGGCCCATTGGATTGAACCATTTCATTTGTAATCCTAATTCTACCACTGAAATGCTGAGTGATTCTCACAAAACTACTTAAAACTGTTGAGTCTGTTTCAACACACACTTATTCAGTGCTTTTGCAGATCTTACTCCCAAAAAGTTGGAAGCTGGGCCAGCTTCATGGATGGGCATCTGTGGGGTCACACGGGACCCTGATCTCAGAAGAGCCAGTACTTGGTTTAGTGATCTGTTGTCACTGTTTAGAAATTGTTTCTTTTTAAATGTAAACTTTTTATTTGGACATAATTATAGATTCCCATACAGCTGTAAGAAATAATATGTAAAGGTCATGAGTATTAACTACTTTCTCCCAATGGGCAACATCTTGCAAAATTACAGAACAGATTCCAGAGGGGCATGATGTATTCTGGAGAAAAGGGGAAAAACCAAAGCTTATTTTTATTTTTGATGTTGTAAATAAAAAATGAGAAGATTAATGCAGAAAAGTCATTGAAACAGAAGGTGGATCTCCAGTCTCAACAGATTCTGCCTAGATCAGACAACTGTGCCCTATCTTATCAGAGGAACTTGCTGTGGTTACAAAGGATGATCACCAAATCCCACTGAATTTTCCAGCATCATATCAGCGCCTCTGTTTTACAAAGCTTCATTTTGAGCTCAAAAGCAAATGATATTCTTGGAATACTTTTATTGCCAATATACACTGTATAAATAAGAGCCAGAAATCAGTGAATTGCCCTTTGTTGGCTTAAAGCACACTAGAATATATAGAAAAAAGATACAGCAGATAATTACCATACCAAAATAGCAAGCCAGTAGGAGGCATTAGTTGGCCTAATAGGGGAAAAGGAAGGGAATACTCCACTCAATACATAATCGAACAAACGAACTCAAGAATACTTTGCTGGAATACAGATTTTCATTCGAAACTATCCACTGGATGATGACCTGACTTTCTTTCTTTCTTTTTTTTTTTTTTAAGTATAATTGCTTTATAATGCTGTGTTAGTTTCTGCAGTACAACGAAGTAAATCAGCTATGTGTGCCAAGTCACTTCAGTTGTGTCCGACTGTTTGTGACCCCGTGGACTACAGCCCGCCAGGCTCCTCTGTCCATGGGATTCTCCAGGCAAGAATACTGGAGTGGGTTGCCATGCTCTCCTCCAGGGGATCTTCCCAACCCAGGGATCAAACCCAGGTCTCCCACATTGCAGGAAGATTATCTACCACTGGGCCACCAAGCAAGCTATATACCCTCTCCCTCTTGGGTCTTCTTCACATCTCCCAGATCTTACCCCTCTAGGTCATCACAAAGCACTGAGCTGAGCTCCTGTGTTATCCTGCAGCTTCCTACTGGCTATCTATTTCACACGTGGTAGTGTGTGATGTCAATCCTAATCTCCCAGTTCATCCCACCCTCTCCCTCCCCACCCCTGTGAACACATGTCTGTTCTCCATGTCTGCGACCCTCCTTTCTTTTGATACACAAACAGGGTTTCTACATATACGTATATAAGTCCATTAAGGCAAACTCCGTTCCTGGAGAAACTCATAGCACGTTTTCTAACCAAGAACAGCATTCTGCAAATGAAATAATAAATTATTTCATTCTCTCAAAATCATATCTTCATTTCCCTCTGCCTACCCCTTCAATTCCTAGCTTTTTTTAGTTGTTTGTTGGCAAGAAAGTTCACATCTCTTCCTCTTGAACAGTTGTCAAAACACCAAGGCTGTCATCCACTGACTCTGCAGCCCCGTGCTGAAACAGTGTTTTCTCGAACATTTGCAGTTGCGTATAATGTTGATGACAGCTTGTTTTGTAGTTGTTTTGCCTTCCTAGCTTCAAAGACAGCAGCCACTAGTGCAAAGAAAAGCCTTTTCTCACATGGATACACTTCCATTTTTTACCTCTGAAAATTCAACGAGTTAAAACTATGCCTAAATGCCTTTTAGGACCCATTAGATGAGTTCTTAACAGAGGGGTCTTAAATCTTCCTTCTCATTTTATACTTAAGTTCTAAAACTAACTATCTTACAAACTTTAAAATCAGATATGTTGGAGATTAAGAGGCAAACTAAAGTCATGATTAGGACCTCTACTAGTCTACCTGACAACACATTACAGCTTAGAGACTAGAGCCAGACAAACTGTGTATCAAATTCTAGGGCTACCTTGCACTAGCTGTGGTATTTTTGGAAACATCCTATCTTAGCTTCAATTTCCTTACCTGTAAAATGAGAATGTTAATAATTTACCTACCAAAGAGGAATGTTCTGAAAATTTCAAGAGCTAATCTACATAAGATTTTTGGCAATGCATTTCTAGTTCACAGCAATAAATACTGTTATTTATTAACTAATAAACATAAAACTTGTATATTGCTACTGTTTTTGCTATTGCTATAATTATTAAGCAAAGGAGATATTACAATAATTTTAGAGAAAATAAGAAACTAGTATGAAAATAAATATATACAATTCAGATTCATACTAGGAAAAGTGATAAACCACTCGATTTTAATTTTGGAGTTTTTGTTATCCAACTGATAAAATTAAATGGTATGAGATATTGTTCTATGTATAGAATTCACTCACTTCAAAATTGGTAATTTTATGAGTATTTATAGTATCATAGAATAAAGAATTTTTCTATTTAGAGGTAAGCACTGACAAAGTTAGTAGGGAAACACGATAGAGACAGTGCGTCACACATTCGTGTGAAGCTCGGTTCTTCAGGCTCTCTGCAGCTGATTGGGACCTTGTGACTGATTACGGCCAAGTAACTATGCCTGTCCAGTCCATCCTAAAGGAGATCAGTCCTGGGAGTTCATTGGAAGGACTGATGTTGAAGCTGAAACTCCAATACTTTGGCCACCTCATGCGAAGAGCTGACTCATTTGAAAAGACTGTGATGTTGGGAAAGATTGAAGGCGGGAGGAGAAGGGGATGACAGAGGATGAGATGGTTGGATGGCATCACCGACTCAACGGACATGAGTTTGGTTAGACTCTGGGAGTTGGTGATGGACAGGAAGGCCTGGCATGCTACAGTCCATGGGGTCGAAAGAGTCAGACACAAGTGAGGACTGAACTGAACTGAACTGGACTATGACTGAACCTACACGTGTCACTTTTAAGCAGAAGCCCAGACCACAGATTTAAGAAACAGAAAAGTGCTTCTACTTTTTTGATTAATGCACTATTTGGCCCCATGCCCTGAGTCACAATGTGAAAATGAGTTACCCTGATGAACCATACTGGATCTGTGCCATTCGCAAAAAATAATCCACTGGTGTGTTAAACCACTAAGATTTGCAAATTAATTTGTTATCGCAGCATGATCTAGCCTGCGCTGATTAACACTGGAATGGTTTCACTGACAAAGAGCTGAAAACAATAGCTGCATGGCATTAAGATTGACCCTTGATAACTGCCTTTATCTTTAATATTTGCCAGTTTTATAACCTTTCCTTCACTTAACAAACAGAGACCAGAATTTAGATATAAGCACTTGTCCTGCCCAAAGTAAGTAATTGTCTGGTAAAAAAGAGAAGATACATACATTTATAATAAAGCAAAGAATCATAGTGACATAAGCTCAGATAAAGTCTTAAATAAATTCTGAGAAAATAAATACAAGTCCTACTAGAAGATTTCTGGGAAGAGATGCTGAACGGTTTACCTCTGAAAGAATGGGATGCATTCGAACATGTGTGGGTGAGCAAAATATGGGAAGAACAGTGAGTAGCATTCCAGTATGAGAGATCAGCAGAGAGAGGGACTGGTTGAGTGTGGAAGGAATGAAGGATGCAGACAAATAAACCAATAAAAATTACCATCACCCCTCATGTACTTCTGGGAAAAAGAAGAGGTGATCTAAAATGCCATTGAAGTCAACAGCTGAAGATAGAGATGGGAAATTTATTCAGTGAGAAAGAAGACAACCTTGAAGGATCTTAATCAGGAGGTGAGTGTGATTCTATAATCCAAGAATCTTATGCTGCAAAAGGGATAGAAAAGAAACATGACTACTATAGGAAGTTTAGTTTATTATCAATATCATTATATTAATATTCCACATGGGACACAATAAGAAACTAAGGAAAATGGCAAGGGGCTAACACGTAGAATTCAGATGAGATGATGAATTGAAACATTGTTTAGGAATGCAGATTCAAAAAGTTCAGGAAAACAAAAATATGAGTATAAGGGTAATGGGACCAGAAGATAAACAGATGTGAATCATTAAGGACCGTAATTAGAATAAAAAATTTAGACATGAAAGAAGAGAAACAAATATGGGATGAGGCAGATTTTGGATATGCTAGCTTTGATATGCTAATAGCACTCAGCACTCATATAAATATATATATGCATATACATACACAAAAACCAGTATCTCCTACATATATACAGATATATATCACATACATATACATATGTGGTGTTGGAGAAGACTCTTGAGAGCCCCCTGGACTGCAAGGAGATCCATCCAGTCCATCCTCAAGGAAATCAGTCCCGTATATTAATTGGAAGGACTGATGTTGAAGCTGAAACTCCAATACTATGGCCACCTGATGTGACGAATTGACTCATTCGAAAAGACCCTGATGCTGGGAAAGATTGAAGGCGGGAGGAGAAGGGGACGACAAAGGATGAGATGGTTGGATGCCATCACCAACTCAATGTACACGAGTTTGGATAAACTCCGGGAGTTGGTTATGGACAGGGAGGCCTGGCATACTGCAGTCCATGGGGTCTCAAACAGTTGGACACGACTGAGTGACTGAACTGAACTGAACCTACGTATATAGTTCCTCTTTCTCTTCCTATTTTTCTCCCAACAATTATTCTTACTAGAAATATCCCTGCCAGGATTCAACCCATTTTCTCCTTTTTTTCTGCCCCTGTGCTTTCTAGAGGTTGAACTCCCCAACCTAAAACACAAATACTCTTCATGTGTCATGAGAAGATATACTCTTCAGGTTACACTAAAGAGGGATGAGCACCCAGTCCTCCACCTGGTATAAAACATGATCATGGATATAGCAGTTTTGGAGGAGGAGGAAACGTGAGACCCTCCATTCAGATGGACAGTTTTTTTTGGCAACCACAGGTGGCTAAAGATGCAAACTAGGTCCAGTTTATACACTACAGATATTTCATTCACATTCAAGGTCTTATTTGGGTTTAATCATGAATATACACAATATTCTGCCCTGTGTTATCATCTTTCCTCTATTATCCTTTCATATCAGTTCAGTCGCTCAGTCGTGTTTGACTCTTTGTGACCCCATGAACTGCAGCACGCCAGGCCTCCCTATCCATCCCCAACTCCCGGAGTTTACCCAAACTCATGTCCATTGAGTTGGTGATGCCATCTAACCATTTTATCATCTGTTGTCCCTTTCTCCTCCTGCCCTCAATCTTTCCCAGCATCAGGGAGTCAGTTCTTCACATCAGGTGGCCAAAGTACTGGAGTTTCAGCTTCAGCATCACTCCTTCCAATGAACACGCAGGACTGATCTCCTTTAGGATGGACTAGTTGGATCTCCTTGCAGTCCAAGGGACTCTCAAGAGTCTTCTCCAACAACCACAGATCAAAAGCATCAATTCTTCTGTGCTCAGCTCTCTTTATAGTCCAACACTCACATCCATACATGACCACGAGGAACACCATAGCCTTGACTAGACAGACCTTTGTTGACAAAGTAGTGTCTCTATTTTTTAATATGCTGTCTAGGTTGGCCATAACTTTCCTTCCAAGGAGTAAGCATCTTCTAATTTCATGGTTGCAGTCACCATCTGCAATGATTTTGGAGCCCAGAAAAATAAAGTCAGCCACTGTTTCCATTGTTTCCCTATATATTTGCTACGAAGTAAAGAGACCGGATGCCATGATCTTAGTTTTCTGAATAATGAGCTTTAAGCCAACTTTTTCACTCTCCTCTTTCATTTTCATCAAGAGGCTCTTTAGTTTCTTTTCACTTTCTGCTATAAGGGTGATGTCATCTGCATATCTGAGGTTACTGATATTTCTCCCAGCAATCTTGATTCCAGCTNTCCATTGTTTCCCTATATATTTGCTACGAAGTAAAGAGACCGGATGCCATGATCTTAGTTTTCTGAATAATGAGCTTTAAGCCAACTTTTTCACTCTCCTCTTTCATTTTCATCAAGAGGCTCTTTAGTTTCTTTTCACTTTCTGCTATAAGGGTGATGTCATCTGCATATCTGAGGTTACTGATATTTCTCCCAGCAATCTTGATTCCAGCTTGTGCTTCTTCCAGCCCAGCGTTTCTCATGATGTACTCTGCATATAACTTCAATAAGCCGGGTGACAATATACAGCCTTGAGGTCCTCTTTTCCTATTTGGAACCAGTCTGTTGTTCCATGTCCAGTTCTAACTGTTGCTCCCTGACCTGCATATAGGTTTCTCAAGAGGCAGGTCAGGTGGTCTGGTATTCCCATCTCTTTCAGAATTTTCCACAGTTTATTGTGATCCACACAGTCAAAGGCTTTGGCACAGTCAATAAAACAGAAATCGATATTTTTCTGGAACTCTCTTGCTTTTTCGATGACCCAGTGAATGTTGGCAATTTGATCTCTGGTTCCTCTGCCTTTTCTAAAACGAACTTAAACATTAGAGCTTAAACATTGGAGAGTTTTGAGCATTACTTTACTGGCGTGTGCTGCTGCTCCTAAGTCGCTTCAGTCGCGTCTCACTCTGTGCGACCCCATAGACGGCAACTCACCAGGCTCCACCGGATGTCCCTGGGATTCTCCAGGCGAGAATACTGCAGTGGGTTGCCATTTCCTTCTCCAATGCAAACTAGCGTGTGAGATGAGAGCAATTGTGTGGTAGTTTGAGCATTCTTTGGCATTGCCTTTCTTTGGGAAATCCTTTAGCTTTCAGTAAAATCTGTTTCATGCCAAGGACATGTGTCAGCAATGCCTTAAGCAGAAAGAGGGCAGTGGCCACACACAGGGTACAGCCATGGAGGGGGGGGACAGAGGCGGGCAGCCTCAAGAATTGACTGGGTATGAACAGATCAGTCAGAGCAGGAATTTAAAATAAGAAACAAGGATGCCAAGGAACTCAGGTCTCAGGAGAGGGTGTTGACCTGCCTACAGTGATTAGAATGGGACCTGCAGTCATCTTATTAGAAGTTAAATAAAAGTATGAGATCAGAAGGTAAAATCAATACTCCTAGCATTTGGTACTATTCCTGGGACATAACAGATAATCAGTTTATCAGGAATAAACATAAAAATAGGTAGAAATGCAGGAGAACCTGAAGGAGCAAATAGCGAGCAAAAAGATATGGGAAGAAAAAAAGATACTTTTTGGAAGACCTATACCATCAAAATGTACTAGTAAGACAAGAGATGGACAAGAAAGAAGGGACGGTTGTAGAGGCAGGCGGACTTCTAAGAAGCAATGGTACAGAGGCTAGTTCAATGGGACCAAATATAGACTGGTTTTTAAAAATTTAAGTGTTCTTTCAGGACACAGACTCATCTTCATTTTTTCTCTAATTTGCACTGTATTAGAGTCGGACACGACTGAGCGACTGAACTGAACTGAGAGATGACAAGGAAAAATGGAAACATTCTCTTCCTTGTGTCTTGTCAGAGCTTCATCACTAACCCTCCACTCTGAAAGCTCTTAGAGTTCATATTAATAATCCTGCTGCTTCTGAATTCAAAAATCTACTTAGCCTTAAAAAAAACAAACAAACAAACAAGGAATGGAGTGTGGAAAATAATTTCAGAGCACTAATTATATAACATTCAAGTTTCTCTCCTACTTGTTTAATATTCTGTTGCCTTTGACATATAAAAAGGAAAGCCTTTTTTTTTTTTTCTCTCAGAAAAAAAGCAAGAAGGAACAAAAGCCTTGAAGCTTTAATGAAAATTCAGAAATACTAATCAAATAAAATATTTCACAGTCTTAGAGCAAGGTGAACATCAGAAAAAGATATGCAGCCTTGTTTCAAACAAGGAATACATNTATAAAAAGGAAAGCCTTTTTTTTTTTTCTCTCAGAAAAAAAGCAAGAAGGAACAAAAGCCTTGAAGCTTTAATGAAAATTCAGAAATACTAATCAAATAAAATATTTCACAGTCTTAGAGCAAGGTGAACATCAGAAAAAGATATGCAGCCTTGTTTCAAACAAGGAATACATTATGTAAGACCTAGCAAAGAGTCTGGATCAACACTCAGTAAACACTGTTTTCCTTTTGTTAACATTGTACCCAAATGGGCCATCCAAGTACAGCTGCCATTATATTTCTTGTCAGGCCTAACAACCTCTTCTCCACAGTACACGAATCCTACAAAAGTCAGCTTATAGTAAACCACGGAAATAACTGAGCATTACCATTAGCTTGCATTACTTTTCCTTTTTCTCCTCTTTTTAAAAATTTCATTGAAAGATAATTGATTTATAATGTGTTAATTTCTGCTGCACAGCAAAGTGCCTCAATTATACATTCATATCCATTCTTTTCTGCTCTCTTTTCCATTGTGGCTTATCACAGGATACTGAATATAGTTCCTTGTGCTATATAGTAGGACCAGGTCATTTATCTCTATAAGTTTGCCTTATGTTTCTCCGCAATTCATAATTTAAGGGAAAAAATTCAAACCACTTGGGTACAAAGAGATTAAAGCACTTTAAGACTAATTTACCACTTTTCATCCTTAATAACAAATACATATTTACAATCATTACTTCAGCTCAACTATTGAGTATGACTGAAACGAGGTTTTGGGGGCATTATATCAAAAAGGATTACTTAATAAAAAAAAACAAACCTGGAGCTAAGTTTTCAAGAAAGTATTAACAAAAGAAGCTTTTCTTCTTTCCCCTGCTTTTACCTTATCTTAGCTAAAAACTTGAGTAAGTTTATCACAATGCTAAGGAAGCATTAAATAATAGTACAGCACTAATCAGGCAATAATGGGGAAACAGAACAAGCTCTTTTTTTGTTTGTTTTTCTGAGCTTTGCAAATCCTCAGAAACAATGAGATCAAAAAGTAAGAAAATCAGGAAATCGTCATTGCTCTTTACAAAGAATTAATAAGATTACAAGCAGAGGTATTCTGTGCTTTTACGTAAGGGGATAGGTTCTAAGGAATTTTTTTTTTTTAAGGGAAAGGACAATACCTAACAAACAAGAGTGCGGGTAACTTGAGAACTCATATGACTTTACTTCTCAGTAGTATTTTTGCGTGAAGATATTACAGTATTAATATCACTCAGTTACCAAAAATAAAAACTTTAAGCCTTCTTAGCATGTTCAGACAATTGTTGTGAGCCTAAACACTCTTAACTATTTCACTATCAGAATCTTTATGCAATATATTTTATAACTGGTCCACATTAATTTGAACACTGAACACTCATTTACCTTGAAATGAAAAGCAAGCTCCCAAATGACTTAAGCCAATACGTCAGATTAAGAAAGAAGGGACTCTCATGAAAGGAAAAAGGATAAACCCGGGAAGCATGTTTCTGACTAAGCCATGTCAACTGAAAATGTTGCTAAACAGTTCTGAGGATCTAATTTTAATTATAAAAGAAGAGGTTATTTTGGAAATCTGTGTGTGTATCAGCACAAGTTAGCAGAAGGTAAGTAACTCCTGGAGAAAGACCCTGAGACCATCAATTTCTTAGAAACAGTTCAAAAGCAAACCAGAAAAGGAAACAGCAGAAGGGAAGGAACTGAGAAAATGTTGAAGGTAGTGTAAAGAGGTGTCATCCAGAACTTACCCAAAGCTTCTTGTACATAAAGATGAGTGAAGTCAGAGCCTCCGTTTCATAAAGAGCTGTATTATCTGATACCACTGAGCGTTCAAGAGGTAGACATGCCAGGACTTCAGAGAAAGGAAAGTCTTAGTGAACGATTAGGGGCTTAGACTAACTAGGATTGGATTTACTCTCACAGCTGAGACAACCAGCGACTGAACACAAGATTTTATTTTATTTATTTATTTTTGAACACAAGATTTTAAACAAATGATGCTCAAGACCAATGACCTCATGCAACTATAGATGGAGAGACGGAATGCAAATGAGGTGAGCCCTGTAATTGCCCAGGTACCACCATGCAAGAACTTCAAAGGTTCCTCTCATGTGCTGAGGAGGGGAAAGCAGGGAGTGCTTGCTGAACTCCCTGGGCTGAGAGCACAGAAAGAACTAGAAGGGCAATGGCCACAGAGCCAGAGAGGAGACTGTTGAACAGAGAAGGAAGCCTGGGGACCCCGCACGGTCTGCCATGAGCATCAGCAGCATATTCATCAACAAGGACACGTGAGGAAACTACCAGAGAACAGAAGAAGACCGAGAGGACCAGCCCCACGACACACGCATAGCTGGGGAAGGGACTCCTCCACTCCCCGGGGAACTGAACCAGGAGTCTTCCGAGAAACCAAGACTCTGGAGCTGGCAGGAAAGATACAGTGTGAGCGTGGAGCATCTTACAGTGCTGATGCTGCTAAGTCGCTTCAGTCATGTCCGACTCTGTGGGACCCCATAGACAGCAGCCCACCAGGCTCCCCCGTCCCTGGGATTCTCCAGGCAAGAACACTGGAGTGGGTTGCCATTTCCTTCTCCAATGCATGAAAGTGAAAAGTGAAAGTGAAGTCGCTCAGTCGTGTCCGACTCTGTGTGACCCCATAGACGGCAGCCCACCAGGCTCCCCCGTCCCTGGGATTTTCCAGGCAAGAGTACTGGAGTGGGGTGCCATTGCATAGTGCTGAAAAATCAGAAACTGCTCACAAAAACAAACATATATAGAGACTTCCCTGGCAGTCCAGTGGTAGAAACTTTGTCTTCTAATGTAGTGGGTGTAGGTTTTCTTCCTGGTCAGACAGCTAAGATCCCATATCCCTCACAGCCAAAAAATACCAGAACATAAACAATAGAAACCGTATGGTAACAAATTCAATAAAGACTTTAAAGAGAGAGAAACAAACACACTGATGATGCAACGCAGTTTCCTGGAACAGAAAAAAGAACACCAAGAAAAAAAAATCAGAATAATGTATCAGTTCAGTTCAGTTCAGTCGCTCAGACATGTCCAACTTTTTGCGACCCCATGAATCGCAGCACGCCAGGCCTCCCTGTCCATCACCAACTCTCGGAGTTCACTCAGACTCATGTCTATTGAGTCGGTGATGCCATCCAGCCATCTCATCCTCTGTCGTCCCCTTTCCTCCTGCCCCCAATCCCTCCCAGCATCAGGGTCTTTTTCAATGAGTCAGCTCTTCACATGAGGTGGCCAAAGTGCTGGAGTTTCAGCTTTAGCATCATTCCTTCCAAAGAACACCCAGGGCTGATCTCCTTCAGAATGGACTGGTTGGATCTCCTTATAGCCCAAGGGACTCTCAAGAGCCTTCTCCAGCACCACAGTTCAAAAGCATCAATTCTTTGGCGCTCAGCTTTCCTTATGGTCCAACTTTCACATCCACACATGACCACTGGAAAAACCATAGGTTTGACTAGACAGACCTTTTTTGGCAAAGTAATGTCTCTGCTTTTTAATAGGCTGTCTAGGTTGGTCATAGCTTTTCTTTTAAAAAAAAAAAAAAAGACTAGCTTTTTTGGGTGAAATCTCTGACTTTGCTCTTACTATTCTAATGCGTCATAGGTAATGAGGGCTCACATTCTTCCAAATGGCTTTGAGAGGTTGCTACTCCCAGGCTGGCTATAAAACACCAGTGATGCTGTGTCCTATAAACTTATTCCACAAACTAACCTAGGAGAGTTCTGACATATTGTCCACATGTTCACTTTCCTAATTTCCATGCTCTTGATCCTATTTCAATATATTCTACTAAATAATTCATCTTGTTCTACGGGGTTTATTTGCTTTAAATATTTATAGGATATTAAACAGGAACTAGAATGCTTTCTGCTATATATGCTCTACCTTAATTATCCACATTTTTCAGACTTTAAGAAGGGCATCCTGGTTTTTTTTTTTTTTTCTGTTTATAATTAGTTTAAATTTAGCCTACTCAAAGCAGTGTTAGTTGCTCAGTTGTGTCCGACTCTTTGTGACCCCACAAACTGTAGCCCGCCAAGCTCCTCTATCCATGGGATTCTCTGGGCAACAATACTACAATGGATTGCCATTCCCCTCTCAAAAGCTATCTATTATCCAAGAAATTGTACATTATAATGGTTTTTCCTAAAACAGAAAAAATGTCCTTTTCCATTTATTAAGATATATGTGTGAAGTTCTATGAAACACGAGCGTACCCTAGGACCCTCATACTAGTCTACCAGCCGAGAAGAATCTACGGCAAGATTGTGGTTTAGTAGGATCCAGTTTGGGAGATCAGGGACATATAACAGTGTATCCTCTAAGGTTCTCATTCCTTTGCCCACGGCACCCTTCAAAGCACAGGATTACATCTAGAACCCTGAAAACATCCTCTTCTAACTATGAAGAAGTCCTGTTTTCTTATCTCTCCTAACCTCTCCTTATTTCCATATGATTTTCTTTGTCATTAAAATTTGCTCTTTCAGCAGGTTTTGTCTCCTTTTTTCTGCCTAGTGACTAAGGGCTCTATGGCTGGTCAGCTCATATGTGAACCAATTTCTACCAGCTTGGATCCTGGACAAGTTCCTTGGTTTCTCAAAGCCTTGTTTTCTAGGTTTATAAAATGGAGACTAAATTCTTGTTTGAAAAAATTGTGTGAGAGGGTGTGGAGAAAAGGGAACCCTCTTACACTGTTGGTGAGAATGCAAACTAGTACAGCCACTATGGAGAACAGTGTGGAGATTCCTCAAAAAATTGCAATTAGAACTGCCATATGACCCAGCAATCCCACTGCTGGGCATACACACTGAGGAAACCAGAACTGAAAGAGACACGTGTACCCCACTGTTCATCGTAGCACTGTTTACAATAGCCAGGACATGGAAGCAACTTAGATGTCCATCAGCAGATGAATGGATAAGAAAGCTGTGGTACATATACACAATGGAGTATTACTCAGCCATTAAAAAGAATACATTTGAATCAGTTCTACTGAGGTGGATGAAACTGGAGCTGATTATACAGAGTGAAGTAAGCTAGAAAGAAAAACACCAATACAGTATACTAACGCCTATATATGGAATTTAGAAAGATGGTAATGATAACCCTGTATGCAAGACAGCAAAAGAGACACAATGTATAGAACAGTCTTTTGGACTCTGTGGGAGAGGGAGAAGGTGGGATGATTTGGGAGAATGGCATTGAAACATGTATAATATCATATATGAAACGAATCGCCAATCCAGGTTCAATGCATGATACAGGATGCTCGGGGCTGGTGCACTGGGATGATCCAGAGGGATGATATGAGGAGGGAGGTGGGAAGGGGGTTCAGGATTGGGAACACGTGTATACCCGTGGCGGATTCATGTTGATGTATGGCAAAATCAATACAACATTGTAAAGTAAAAAATAAAATCTGAAAAAAAGAAAAAGTTGTTGTAAGGATGAAATAAATACACTCAAGATGCAAACATCTGCAATATAAAAATTAAAAATGTTCAATAAATGTGAGTTGCTTTTATTATCTTAAGGGTGTTAGCATCATGATTTTAAAGCTTATTTTAAATTGTGCATCTTTTTTTCTCCATATCTCTTATTTATTTGTCCACTGACGGGTATGTTGCCCCAGTCTCTCCTTGCAATTATGGTCACTTTCCCTTTGCCTTAGATAAACAGTTTTAACCAAAATATTGAAATTTTTATCGTCAAAAGAACTCAATCTTACTAACAAAATTGGTTGCCTTTCCCCCATTTCTGAATATTTCTCAAGCTCCTTTTTTCACCCTGATCATTATTTTTGTCTAACTTTTCATGACCTCTATTAGCAAGTAATGATACCAATCCCTACACCAACCATTTCTTATTTATTTTGATCTTTTTTACCCAAATATCCTGTCTTTATCTTTCTCTTTATTAGAACATTTTATGTTCAGGGTCTTTGTGTAAAGGGCTCCCTTGTAGCTCAGCTGGTAGAGAATCATCCTGCAATGTGGGAGACCTGGGTTCGATCCCTGGGTTGGGAAGATCCCCTGGAGAAGGGAGAGGCTACCCACTCCAGTATTCTGGCCTGGAGAATTCCATGGATTGTGTAGCCATGGGGTTGCAAAGAGTCGGACACGACTGAGAGACTCTCACTCATTTCTTTGTGTAAAATACATAACATGATGATGGCTCTTTCACCTTAGCCCAATATAATCTATANGGGAAGATCCCCTGGAGAAGGGAGAGGCTACCCACTCCAGTATTCTGGCCTGGAGAATTCCATGGATTGTGTAGCCATGGGGTTGCAAAGAGTCGGACACGACTGAGAGACTCTCACTCATTTCTTTGTGTAAAATACATAACATGATGATGGCTCTTTCACCTTAGCCCAATATAATCTATAGTGACCATTTTATATGTGAAGATCTGTGATCTACTCACAATTTTTGCTGCAGAAACCAAGCAAAAGTTTTATTTCTTTTTCTCCTCCAGATATTCCCAAAGGAATCATAGATCATTTCATTACTAAAGCTCAACTAACACATTTTTTCCCTGACATGTGCATTCAGAGAAAATGTCTGGCACATTCCAAAGGGAATTTACAATTATGGCACAATTATGGCTTTTAAAGAATAGTCTCTGTTCTGTTTTGCTGTTGTTCTCTATGTACCTCAACTGGCCCTTCCTGTTTCTCCTGGTAAATTAGTCAAGCCAACACGCTGAATCAATAATAAAAGTCTCTTCTCAGTTTTACAGATTACACGTGTGCACGTTCTCCAGGCGGGGGACCCATGGCCTCGAGCTCTGTATCCCTCTGCGCTGTCTCTGACCCTTATTCCGTCCCCCTACCCCGGCCAGCCTCCACCTCCTCCGCTCACCACCCTCTCCAGGCTTACCCGCTTCTCCTCTATTACCAAGCACTTCCTGAAATTGCTACAAAAGTGTCTTTGATTTATTTCTTTCTCTTTGAGACATCAGCCATCCTGGGTTTTGCCCAAGAAGCATTAAAATATTCCTAAAAAGTAGATGTGCTGAATTGCCATACAAATTAAAGTATATAAAACTGAGGCAAAGAGAGAGACCGAAATAGTTCCAAAATTCATATACTAAAACTCTCTACTTGGCTTTCTTTGAGAATTAGAAGAAGCATGTATACTTCTTCTCTTACAGGGAAATCAGTATTAATACTTTGGTCTTTAAAGTTGCTTTACTATTTGAAGTATGTAGAATAAAGTGCTGAATTGCCATACAAATTAAAGTATATAAAACTGAGGCAAAGAGAGAGACCGAAATAGTTCCAAAATTCATATACTAAAACTCTCTACTTGGCTTTCTTTGAGAATTAGAAGAAGCATGTATACTTCTTCTCTTACAGGGAAATCAGTATTAATACTTTGGTCTTTAAAGTTGCTTTACTATTTGAAGTATGTAGAATAAAAGTCATTCAGTTCTAATTTAGGAATACAAGGGTTAAAAAGTAAACAACGCCAAAATTGATGTGACAAAAGGTGCCAAAAAGTTAATGCATTTGAAGCAATAAATTAACATGGAGACAGATGGTATAACCTTCCTGTGAAAATAAGATTCTAAAATTCACACTTCTGTGAAACCAAAATGTGACTATCAGAGTTCTCTGTAACAAGTCTTATTAGGATTGATCGAATTATATT
The DNA here is from genome assembly GCA_006410675.1 of Oreotragus oreotragus. Lineage (NCBI taxonomy): Eukaryota > Metazoa > Chordata > Mammalia > Artiodactyla > Bovidae > Oreotragus > Oreotragus oreotragus. Next base: position 58,574 of record SJYX01013093.1, on the reverse strand, counting down.
CCTCTGGGTTTAGAATTAATGCTAATTAATTCTCATAAAGGGCTAAAAAGAAATGGCATGTGTACTGGACAAATAGAAACCAAGTGATTTTATTTAAGGTATTTGGGGGAAGAAGAAGGATAAAATATGAAGGCATATTTAAAAGATTTTTTGTACATATCTGTATGTGTATGTATGTGTTTGTGCCTTAGCTATTTCCATTATATGTATATATATATATATATACACACATACATACATAATATGCTGCTTTTCAGATGAGGTAAGATGAGGGAGATGTGGTGCCATCCTTAGCTTAATGAGTTAACAATAGCAGGTTTTTTAAAAAAAAAAAACAATCATTTACGTAGGGCTCTAATTAATGTCATATTAAGATTCTTTTAATTAAATTAATGACTTCATCATTTGTAATTTTATGTCTACTGAAAACTTATCTGCAAGTGTGCAACTAGCTTAGTAAATAAAAAAAGGAAATGGTCACCATAAACATTTTGTATGAGATGTTGTTTAAATTACAATTAAGAACATAATAACATTTTCTGCTATAATAGGAATCTGTTTACATTTGAAAATGTACATAATCACTACATTTCTTGCTATTCAGTTATGTCATTATAATTTCTACAATAACAAGAAAATATATTCTAGTAAAATTATGAAAAAATAGTCTAATGAAAACATGATCAAATTATCAAGCAATTAATTGTAATAAATCAAAGATTTGAAAGATTAACACTGATTTTTCTCATGGATGACTAATAGTCATCAATGAATTAATTTCACTTTTTTCCCAAAAAGCACTTAATTCCTAAAATAAACCTTTAATTTTTAAGAAGTAATACAATGTGATATCCTTTGGTCTCCTTTCTATGATGAACTCTCAATATAGAAACAGATACAAATATTTGTAATTCAAAAGGCTCAGTAAATAAAGATAAATCCTGCACAATATTACATATGGAATCTGAAAATATGGCACCCTACTCCAGTACTCTTGCCTGCAAAATCCCATGGACGGAGGAGCCTGGTAGGCTGTGGTCGCAAAGAGTCAGACACGACTGAGCAACTTCACTTACTTTTCACTTTCATGCACTGGAGAAGGAAATGGCAACCCACTCCAGTGTTCTTGCCTGGAGAATCCCAGGGACGGGGGAGCCTGGTGGGCTGCCATCTATGGGGCCACACAGAGTCAGACACGACTGAAGTGACTTAGCAGCAGCAGCAGCAGTGAATATAACAAAAGAAGTGGACTCATGATGTATAGAACAAGCTTGTGGCCACCACTGGGGAGGGGCTGAGGAGGGGACTCAGTGATACAGACTCTACTGGGTATAAGACAGGCTCAAGGATGTCCATACACCATGTGGAACACAGGCAATACTCTGTGATAACCATGAACAGAAAGTAACCTTTAAAACCGAATAAAAATTCGAATGTAAAGAATGAAAGAACAAGAAAGTTAGTAAACAATTAGGCTGTTTTGAATGTGCTCACATTCATAAAATGTAGCGTGCCTTAACTTCTGTTTGATTATCTAACCCCTGTCTTTACTGTGCTCCACTTTCCTACCTTTCCTCCATTTTCCTTCCATTATATTAACTTCTTTCATTAACTTTGCAATCATTTTTTGAGCAACTGTCATATAGTTAAAAAAAAAAAAAAAAAGTAACGAAAGAGTCCCATAAACTCCAGAAGCTGACAATCTACAAGAAAACTAGAGCAAATACATGAATACCTGGTCTAAAAAGCTAAATAAAAAAAAAAAAATGACATCTTTTATGAAAGAGCTGCAGTGAAATTACAAGAAACAACGGAGGACAGAGAGCAGCACATCTCCATGTGGCTGCAGGTCGGGAAAGGTGGGGGAATAAAAGAAACACAAGCGATGACAAGTCTAAGGCTGTATCACTGATGAACACCCACGTGGAATTTGTTAAGAGAACCAAGACGTTCCAGGAGGAAGACAGAAAACAAGAGGCCAGAGACATTTTAAAAATAGAACGTTATGTTGTGAAGTCAAAGGAGGAGAAAAGTTTCAAGAAGAGACAAGTGGCTGGTTTCATTCAGAATACAAAGAGGGTGAGGATGGGTGAGAGGTCTTTGGCGTTGGGTCACGTCTCTTGTGACTCAAAAAAGGTTTCAGAAGAGAAGAGCAGATGCTGAGGGAGCAAAGCTAGTGGGGATGACTTATATTTGAAACTTTCACTGAGAAATAGGGGAGGTTTCATGGTCCTTAAAGACAAGAAAAATATCAAAGGCTGTATTTTAAAAATAATTTGGAAATGAGGAGGCCCTTAAAGCCCAAGAGGAAAGAGACAGTGATAATGAGGTTGAGTATGAGAAAGAAGGTCCTGGTGATGAACAGAAGCCTCCAGGAAAAAAGTAGATGGGCTTGAGAATGAAAGAACCTCACTTTGAAATACACAGGAAATGGGAGAAGAGGCTGTGTACAGCTCTCCCCAGCGGGCATTCATCTTTCGACCGATCCAGGAGCATGGCCATCTGCCAAGAAGTAGAAGGAAGGACGCAGGGTCACTGAGCAATGCTGTTTCCCACAACGAATCCTTTCCTAACTCCCAGTACTTCTTTCCAGCTTCAGTTTCCTTCTGTGGCATAGCCCGCTGCTGCTGCTGCTAAGTCGCTTCAGTCACGTCCGACTCTGTGCGACCCCATAGACGGCAGCCCACCAGGCTCCTCCATCCCTACACCCTGACCATTTGTGAATGTGCTGCAACATGAAATCCAGCTGCTTGCTTCCAGTGAAAAGAGCTGAAGAAGACTGCTCATCACCCCCTCCAGCCAAGAGGAGGCCACATGTCCTAAGCTCAGCCAGATTCACCCCTGGGACTCTGAACCTCAGTGCAGGACTGGAGGCTGGGCGGGGGGTATGCACTCCCCAGCAGCTGTGCCCACATGTTCCTGCCCAACAACCTTTTTCACAGCTGCTGCTTTCTTGCTCCCCAAGCTCCTCAGTCGTGTCCTCTTGAAGGCTGTTTCTCCAGCCTTCCTGCAATTCCATGAGCTTTTGATATCAAGCCAGTACATTTCACTTGACTGAACTTATCCATAAGCAGCTTTATTTCCCGCAACCAGCCCCCACCCCCAACACACACTCAAATGTAACTGGCATAGGAGTTCAAGACGAAAGGGAGAAAGAAATCAGTCATCACTGTGATCACGAGATAATAAACGGAGAGACAATTCAAAGTGGAAAGATCAGCAGCACTGAGAGTCCGGTTACAATTAAAGGACATAAACTCACAGCTTTATCGTGGCCAAGTATTATATAATGACCTACATGATAACTACTTTCCACATCTTACAATTTTTATAATAAATCAGGTGATGTACTCCAAGACTTAGATGGTCAAGATATTGACTACTGGTAAAAGCATTGTGCACGGGTTTCCTAAAGACACCACTGCATTTGCCAAACTAAAAAATGCAGAAATATCCAGACACAGCAGAATGATTTATGGCACGGTGAATTTTTCAAGGCTCAGCAACCTGTAGAGAAGCAGCAGATGATCACTCAAGATTGTTCCGAGTTCCCTTAAATCCTTTTAAGAATGAATGCCTTGGAAACAGAAATAGCACACTTGTTCTCAAGAGCAGACTCTAAAGAGGATGACCTGTCATTAAGAAATATGACTTCCCTCCATGTCTTATAATGATGAAATAAGCAGTAGAAACCTACCAGCAGGTGCAAGAAAAGGAATCCCAGATTTAACAGCAAGGGCTGGTTTTATTTCTAATCACCTACTTGACTAGGTAATTTAGATATCTTTTTTTTTGTCTTTTATTTTCCCCATCTGCAAATTGAGATTTTTGTCAAAATTCTTCACCCAGCACAAGTCTTCCAGAATCTCTGCTGTGACTTCTCTATGTAGTTTGATTCCCATATGGTACATAAGCCTAAAAATAGTATTACTGTGGGAAGAAACCTAGGAGGAGTGTGGTGACAATCCCATGAGTTTCAGATGAGCTGTTTTACAAAGTGCCTTCTAATAGATTTCTAGAACCCTGACTCTCTTAGCACCATGAGCTACAAAAGTAACGACATGATTCATGCAATGGCCACCATCATAATAAATTCATAAAATAGATCTCAAGCAATAAGGAAATGTAAAAAACTAAAATTACGCTAAGGGTATACTGGACTTTATGTCCTCAATTTCTGGGCGGAAAACATGCCACTCTATTTTCAGATTTTACTTCTGTTTGTGGAGAAGATACATGTCTCTCTGAGAGCTGTTTTCTGAGTACCATGGTAACCACATCCTTGCTGTCAAGTCTGCCCTGTCGGATGCGCAATTTAAGACATTTGCAAATGCCACCTAAGATCACGTGAAACATACCGGAAAGGGTACGCTTTCACATGAATGTGGGACCACTGCTGGTGCTATTCAACATGAAATGCCAAGAATGGGGACAAGGCATGGGATTCAACCAATGCAGCAACTTTTGCCACGACTCTAAACTGCTTCTTTTTTTTTTTTCTATCTGTCCTCATCTGTTTGTACCTCTCCTGGTCCTGTGCACTAGGGCTGAAGTCTGTCTTTAAAATAGAGCAGGACCAGAAATGATAAGATTCCAGCTAAGGGGTAAGAAAGGTATAAAAGGCCCAGTGACACTGTGCTGATGGGATTCTGCACAGGCGGAGTGTCTCAAGGTCCAGCCCTGGAGGCTCTAGAAGCGTCACTGGAAGCAGCACACCTTGACAGGTCCTGGCCATCAGGGGAATGAAAGTCAGTGAGGGCCACATAGCAAATCCAGCAGGAAGTGATGAGATGAATGTGGTAGTAGGCCCATCTGTGGGCACCCGTGAGGCAAGGCCACTGTGGTCTCTGCTGGGGAAGACGTTTGAGCCCTGCTTCAGCTACAGGAGAGGCGGGGGAGGGCAGTAATCCGAGTCAGTCAACACAAGTGAGTCCAGAGGTGGCAGGATAGCAACCCAGCTGCAGGGCTCTATACCGATATGACAAAAAGGCCAGCAATGTTACGTGTTACGTGTTACGTGTGTGTGTGTGCGTGTGTGTGTGTGCTCAGTCATGTCCAGCTCTTGGCGACCCCACGGACTACAGCCCATCAGGCTCCTCCATCCACGGGATTTCTGAGGCAAGAATACTGGCCTGGGTTGCCACTGCTTCCTCCAGGGGATCTTCTCAACCCAGGAATTGAACCCGTGTCTCTGGTCTTCTGCATTAGCAGGTGGATTCCTTACCACTAGCACCACTTGGGAAGCCCCAGAAATTTTATTACAGGAGCATCAAAATAGTGTTAAATGTTATGTGTAAGAAGTTTGTGTTATTTTTGATGAATATTTTTGGTTAAAAAATAATATTCCTTATCATTAAATGTTTGAGAAAAAAATCAAGATAAGGATAATAATAATATTGAAATAGCTTTTTCTAAACACATGTTAATCAACAATCAATATATATAAGTTGGAGTCAAAAGAGTTAAAAAATATTTGGTGAAGTTGTTAATTAAAATAACATACCTGACTGTTTTAGATTAATAATTCATAATACATTTATAAAGAAATATATATTTATCTTTGTAAATAGATGTGTAATTATAATTTCAATACTTAAACTTTAATTTGTTATTAGTAATATATTATTATCAAATTAATCAATTAAAATTAGAAACCCTATCACTCATGTTGGGGCTTCCCTAGTAGTTTAACATAAGGCAAAAGAGAATATATTTTTTCCATTTTGCCAAAGGTAGTATGCTTCTTTAATAATACCTATTATCATTTTAGTGACATAATTTGTCTGTAATATTTTCCGTGAGGTCTGCTGTGTACTTATCAAAATATTTAAAAGTAGCTGACACAACTGGTAATTTAATGCATGAGTGAGCACTGAAATTATTTTATGCTTCTGGATGGTTAATAAAACTGTCAGTAAAGAATGATAAGGGCTCAATATTAATATCTTGGATTTATATAACAGTAAATTTCATATTAAATAAAACTTGAGAAGCTCATCCTTTTTCATATTATTTACCCTCCGAGTTTCAACAAACAGTTAAAATTATTCTCCCATAAATTTAAAAAGACTGCCACAGAAACTCATCTTACCATCTTTATAAACTTTGAAATTTAAAATTTTACCTTTATCCATCTCATCCTGTTTGGAATCAGATGTTCTACTTTATTTTCCTCAATCATGCATTTTAAAATATTAATATATGTATTATGCCTATAAGGAATAATTACCTCCTATTTATACTATGCAAGGAACAAGGCTAAAAAGAATTCATAGGCTAACAGGGAAATAGATTTGTAAAATAAAAAATAATATGGTAAAGGGTAATGAGAGAGATGTGAGACACTTACAGTGGTTCACAGAGGGCGTTAACCTTCTACTGGGAAAAGTCAACTTCTCAAACAGGAGAAAACAGGAGGAGAGTCTTGGGAAAATTAGTAGGAATTCACCAACCATTCAAAGTGATGAAGAAGCAGCAACAATTCATACAAATGTTAAAAAAACTTATGAAACTGCGTGATATTATCAAAGCTATTCAAAAGACTCATTTTTTAAATGCATAAAGAAGTGGAAGGGGGGGATCACACTGTGAACAGGAGTCAGAATCTCACCACAGAATCCTACCGTCTAAAAGAACTTATATAACTTCTTGACACCCATGGAAACCCATAGGATCAAACCATGGGATAATCAATTCAGTTTGTTCTGCAACATATTGGCTTGGGACTTTTTGCTCTGAAAATATGCACATCTAAGCTACTACACTACATTATCACTGTACAGCAGAGATATAAAGGGAGTCACATATGTAATTTTAAATTTTCTAGTAGACATACTTTTAAAAAATCCAAATTAGTGAGGAAGTTAATTTTAATAATAAAATAGATTAATAACCTGATATCCAAAAGAGCCAAATATCATCATTACCAATCTAATCAATATTAGAAATTAAGAAGACATTTCATGTTACTTTTTTAAATTAAGTCTTCATAATCCACTATATATGTTTTTACCTATATTATATCTCAATGTGGATACTTAATTTTCATCATAAATACTTGATCTGTACTTACACTTCATAAGGAAGTATATAGGAAAAGTAGATTCACATTTCCAAGTATTCCAAATATACTTAAAAGTTTCCTAATAATTGAACTGGATATCAAAAATCATTTTCCTTTGATTTCTGCAATAATATTAATAAAACTGGTTCATATTTGTTAGATTAGAGATTAGGCTTTAAACAAAAGCTTATCATGTTTCAAAAGTATACTCTTCAAGACAGGTAAATTAACATTTGTGTCAACTCACTATTAACACCTAATATAGAGATATTGAATGAATTGAAAAGCAACTTTAAATTTATCAAAAGTAAAAACATACTACTCCAATTTTTCTTGTTGCCTTTAGAGCCAATTTATAATTCTTTTAATTACAAAGTTCTACACATTGATAGGATACTGAAAGAGGAACTCCCCAGGTCAGTAGGTGCCCAACATGCTACTGGAGATCAGTGGAGAAATAACTCCAGAAAGAATGAAGGGATGGAGCCAAAGCAAAAACA
>SJYX01013093.1:22591-48324 GCA_006410675.1 Oreotragus oreotragus | reverse complement strand
GGCAGGAGGAGAAGGGGACGACAGAGGATGAGATGGGTGGATGGCATCACTGACTCAATGGACATGAGTCTGAGTGAACTCCGACATCTTGACTCCTAGTAGAAAAGTGTGTAAAATCATCATCGATTTGTATTAGGGAGAATTTTTATTTTTAAAAAATCCTCACTGTTATCTAGCTAAATCAAAAATAAATTTTTACTTTCTTTGGAGGTTCAAAATTAGGTTATGTGTATGCAGTGTGATATTGATGACAAAATGTAAATCACATTGCCATTTTTGTCTTCGATGTTTTAATATTTGGCAAGCATTATTTCTGATTCAAGAAATTATGAATGGAGTTAACAGAGCTACAGATTTTATAAAAAGTCTTCCATGACTCAACTAGCAAGCATTGGCAAAGAACACAAGATTATTGAATTCATTGTCTTCTACTTCTTTCAACATTTGCATTCACTAGTGATGATTTCGGAGAAGGCAACGGCCCCCCACTCCAGTCCTCTTGCCTGGAAAATCCCATGGACGCAGGAGCCTGGTGGGCTGCAATCCATGGGGTCGCTAAGAGTCGGACACGACTGAGCGACTTCACTTTTACTTTTCACTTTCATGCATTGGAGAAGGAAACGGCAACCCACTCCAGTGTTCTTGTCTGGAGAATCCCAGGGACGGGGGAACCTGGTGTGCTGCCATAGATGGGGTCGCACAGAGTCGGACACGACTGAAGCGACTTAGCTGCAGCAGCAGCAGTAGCAGTGACGATTCAAATCACTTACACATACATTCAGAACCATCCTACAACTGTAACTCTGACTCTTTCACAGAGTCTGCTTTAGGAAACTGACCACAAAAGTTTTCAGAATGTACCAAGCAACAGAACAGAGCAAGAAGCAAAGGTTTAGTCTCTTGAATGAAAATTCCAAGAAATCTGATATTAGACTTAACATATGTCAAGCATCATTTATTGTTAGAGATGTTTTCATATCAAGATGAAACACTTCTTTGACATATGTCAAATAATCAAAAATATCAACTACTGAGTTCAAGTGTCATTGTAAGTTTGCAAGCTCTTTGAGACAAAATGGTAAAATGAAAGAGGCAAAACTAAGTGGTGATGAAAACACCGAGCAACTGGAATTCTCCTACATCTGAGAGAAACAATCTCAATGGAAAAACTTTTATATTGGGTATTAGATCTGAAAACTAACCAAACTGATCACATGGATGACAGCCTTCTCTAACTCAGTGAAACTATGAGCCATGCCGTGTAGCGCCACCCAAGACAGATGGGTCACAGTGGAGAGTTCTGACAAAACGTAGTCCACTGGAGAAGGGAATGGAAAACCACTTCATTTTTCTTGCCATGAACAGTATGAAAAGGCAAAAAGATATAAGACAAAATGGTAAAATGAAAGAGGCAAAACTAAGTGCTGATGAAAACACCGAGCAACTGGAATTCTCCTACATCTGACAGAAACAATCTCAATTGAAAAACTTTTATATTGGGTATTAGATCTGAAAACTAACCAAACTGATCACATGGATCACAGCCTTCTCTAACTCCGTGAAACTATGAGCCATGCCGTGTAGCGCCACCCAAGACAGATAGGTCACAGTGGAGAGTTCTGACAAAACGTAGTTCACTGGAGAAGGGAATGGAAAACCACTTCATTTTTCTTGCCATGAACAGTATGAAAAGGCAAAAAGATATGACACTGAAAGATGAACTCCCCAAGTTGGTAGGTGCCCAATGTGCTACTGGAGAAGAGTGGAGAAATAACTCCATGAAGAATGAGGAGGCTGAGCCAAAGAGAAGACAAGACCCAGTTGTGGATGTGACTGGTGATGGGAGTAAAGTCCGATGCTGTAAAGAACAATATTGCAGAGGAACTTGGAATGTTCCATGAATTAAGGTAAATTGGAACTGGTCAAATAGGAGATGGCAAGAGTGAACATCGACATTTTAGGAATCAGTGAACTAAAATGGACTGGAATGGGCATATTTAATTCAGATGACCATTATATNTCACTGGAGAAGGGAATGGAAAACCACTTCATTTTTCTTGCCATGAACAGTATGAAAAGGCAAAAAGATATGACACTGAAAGATGAACTCCCCAAGTTGGTAGGTGCCCAATATGCTACTGGAGAAGAGTGGAGAAATAACTCCATGAAGAATGAGGAGGCTGAGCCAAAGAGAAGACAAGACCCAGCTGTGGATGTGACTGGTGATGGGAGTAAAGTCCGATGCTGTAAAGAACAATATTGCAGAGGAACTTGGAATGTTCCATGAATCAAGGTAAATTGGAACTGGTCAAATAGGAGATGGCAAGAGTGAACATCGACATTTTAGGAATCAGTGAACTAAAATGGACTGGAATGGGCATATTTAATTCAGATGACCATTATATGTACTACTGTGGGCAAGAATCCCTTAGAAGAAATGGAGTAGGCCTCACAGTCGACAAAAGAGCCCAAAATACTGTACTTGGGTACAGTCTCAAAAACAACGGACTTAGCTGCTTGTTTTCAAGGCAAATCATTAAATATCACAATAAACCAAGTCTATGCCCCAACCACTATTGCCTAAGAAGCTGAAGTTGAACGGTTCTATGGTGACCTACAAGACCTTCTAGAACTAGCACCCAAAAAGGATGTTCTTTTCATAATAGGGGACTGTAATGCAAAAGTAGGAATTCAAGAAATACCTGGAGTAACAGGCAAGTTTGTCCTTGGAGTATCGAATGAAGCAGGGCAAAGTTTTGCCAAGAGTTTTGCCAAGAGAACACACTCGTTATAGCAAATACCTTCTTCCAGCAACACAAGAGACAGCTTTACACATGGACATCACCAGATGGCCAGCATCGAAATCAAATTGACTATAATCTTTGCAGCCGAAGATGGAGAAACTCTATACAGTCAACAAAAAACAAGCCCGAGAGCTGACTATGGCTCAGATCATGAACTCCTTATTGCCAAATTCAGACTTAAATTGAAAAAAAGTAGGGGAAACCACTAGGTATGACCATTCAGGTATGACCTAAATCAAATGCCTGATAATTATACAGTGGAAGTGACAAATAGATTCAAAGGACTAGATCTGATAGAGTGCCTGAAGAACCATGGACGGAGGTGCATAACATTCTACAGGAAGAAGTGATCAAATCCATTCACAAGAAAAAGAAATGCAAAAGAGCAAAATGGTTGTCTGAGGAGGCCTTACAAACAGTTGAGAAAAGAAGAGACATGAAGGGCAAAGGAGAAAAGGAAAGATACATCCATCCGAACGCAGAGTTCCAAAGAATAGCAAGGAGAGATAAGAAAGGCTTCCTCAGTGAACAATGCAAAGAAATAGAGGAAAACAACAGAATGGGAAAGACAAGAGCTCTTCAAGAAAATCACAAATACCAAGGAAACATTTCATGCAAAGATGGGCTCAATTAAGGACAGAAATGGTATGGACCTATTAGAAGCAGAAGATATTAAGAAGAGGTGGCAAGAATACACAGAAGAACTATACAAAAAAGATCTTCATAAAGATAGAATGGTAGAAATAAATGAAGCAGACAGGAAAAAAGAAAAACGAATTAAAAGAAATGAGGACAATCTCAGAGACTGCTGGGAAAATGTTAAATGCCCCAACATTCGAATCATAGGAGTCCCAGAAGAAGACAAAAAAAAAAAGGCCACAAGAAAATACTAGAGGAGATAATAGTTGAAAAACTTCCCTAAAATGGGGAAGGAAATAATCACCCAAGTCCAAGAAACCCAGAGAGTCCCAAACAGGATAACCCTAAGGTGAAACACACCAAGACACATATTAATCAAATTAACAAAGATCAAACACAAAGAACAAATATTAAAAGCAGCAAGGGAAAAACAACAAATAATAGACAAGGGGATTCCCATAAGGATAACAGCTGATCTTTCAATAGAAACTCTTCAGGCCAGGAGGGAATGGCAAGACATACTTAAAGTAATGAACAAAAATAACCTATAGCCCAGATTACTGTATCCAGCAAGGATCTCATTCACATATGAAGGAGAAATCAAAAGCTTTACAGACAACAAAAGCTGAGAGTATTCAGTACCACCATACCAGCTCTCCAACAAATGCTAGAGAATCTTCTCTAGACAGGAAACACAAAAAGGGTGTATAAACTCTAACACAAAATAATAAAATAAATGACAATTGGATTATATTTATCAATAATTACCTTAAATGTAAATGGGTTAAACACCCCAACCAAAAGACAAAGACTGACTGAATGGATACAAAAACAAGACCCCTATATATGTTGTTTACAAGAGACCCACCTCAAAACAAGGGACACATACAGACTGAAAATGGAGGGCTGGAAAATGTTATTCCATGCAAATAGAGACCAAAACAAAGCAGGAAAGCAATACTCATATCAGATAAAAGACTTTAAAACAAAGGCTGTAAAAAGAGACAAAGAAGGACACTATATAATGATCAAAGAATTAATCCAAGAAGATGATATAACAATTATAAATATATATGTACCCAGCATAGGAGCACTAAAATATGTATGAGAAATGCTAACAAGTATGAAAAGGGAAATTAACAATAACATAATAATGGTGGGAGTCTTTAATACCCCACTCACACCTATGGATAGATCAACTAAACAGAAAATTAACAAGGAAACACAAACTTTAAATAATACACTAGACCAGTTAGACCTCATTGATATCTATAAGACATCTCACCCCAAAACACTGAATTTCACCTTTTTTTTTCAAACGCACATGGAACCTTCTCCAGGATAGATCACATCCTGGGCCATAAATCTAGCCTTGGTAAATTAAAAAAAATAAATCATTCCAAGCATCTTTTCTGACCACAATGCAGTAAAATTAGATCTCCATTACAGGAGAAACACTAAAAATTCCAACTTATGGAGGCTGAACAACACGCTGCTGAATAACCAACAAATTACAGAAGAAATAAAAAAAATCAAAATATGCATAGAAATGAATGAAAATGAAAACACAACAACACAAAAAGGATCATAGCAATACAGGCATACCTCAGGAAACAAGGGAAAAGTCCAATAAATAACCTAACTCTAACCTAAAGCAGAAGGCAATGGCATCCCACTCCAGTACTCCTGCCTGGAAAATCCCATGGACAGAGGAGCCTGGTAGGCTGCAGTCTGTGGGGTCGCTAAGAGTCGGACAAGACTTAGCGACTTCACTTTCACTTTTCACTTTCATGCATTGGAGAAGAAACTGGCAGCCCATTTCAGTGTTCTTGCCTGGAGAATCCCAGGGATGGCGGAGCCTGGTGGGCTGCCATCTATGGGGTCGCACAGAGTCGGACACGACTGAAGAGACTGAGCAGCAACCTAAAGCAACTAGAAAAGGAAGAAATGAAGAACCCCAGGGTTAGTAGAAAGAAAGAAATCTTAAAAATGAGGGCAGAAATAAATGCAAAAGAAACAAAAGAGACCACAGCAAAAATCAACAAAGCCTAAATATGGTTCTTTGAGAAGATAAATAAAATAGACAAACCATTATCCAGACTCATCAAGAAACAAAGGGAGAAGAATCAAATCAACAAAATTAGAAATGAAAATGGAGAGATCACAACAGACAACACAGAAATAGAAAGTATTGTAAGAGACTATTATCAGCAATTATATGCCAATAAAATGGACAACTTGGAAGAAATGGACAAAATCTTAGAAAAGTACAACTTTGCAAAACTGACTAGGAAGATAGAGAAAATCTAAACAGACCCATCACAGGCATGGAAATTGAAACTGTAATAAGAAATCTTCCAGCAAACAAAAGCCCAGGACCAGACGGCTTCACAGTTGAATTTTACCAAAAATTTACAGAAGAGTTAACACCTATCCTGCTCAAACGCTTCCAGAAATTTGCAGAGGAAAGTAAACTTCCAAACTCATTCTATGAGGCCATCATCACCCTAATACCAAAACCTGACAAAGATGCCACAAAAAAAAGAAAACTACAGGCTGATATCACTGTTGAACATAGATGCAAAAATCCTTAACAAATTTCTAGCAATCAGAATCCAACAACACATTAAAAACACCATACATCTTGACCAAGTGGTCTTCATCCTAGCAATGCAAGGATTCTTCAATATCCACAAATCAATCAATGTAATACACCACATTAACAAACTGAAAAATAAAAGCCATGTTATTATCTCAATAGACACAGAGAAAGCCTTTGACAAAATTCAACATCCATTTATGATAAAACCCCCCAGAAAGCAGGAATAGAAGCAACATATCTCAACATAGTAAAAGCTATATATGACAAATGCACAGCAAACATTATCCTCAATGGTGAAAACCTGAAAGCATTTCCCCTAAAGTCAGGAACAAGACAAGGGTGCCCACTCTCTCCACTACTATTTAACATAGTTTTGGAAGTTTTAGCCACAGCCATTAGAGCAGAAAAAGCAAGAAAATAATCCAAATTGGAAAAGAAGAAGTAAAACTCTCACTGTTTGCAGATGACATGATCTACATAGAAAACCCTAAAGACTACACCAGAAAATTACTAGAGCTAATCAATGAATATAGTAGAGTTGGAGGATATAAAATCAACACACAGAAATCCCTTGTATTCCTATACATTGATAATGAGAAAATAGAAATAGAGTTTAAGGAAACAATTCCATTCACCATTGCAATGAAAAGAATAAAATACTTAGGAATATATCTACCTAAAGAAACAAAAGACCTATATATAGAAAACTATAAAACACTGGTGAAAGAAAGCAAAGGGACACTAATAGTGGGAAAATATACCATATTCATGGATTGGAAGAATCAATATAGTGAAAATGAGTATACTACCCAAAGCAATCTATAGATTCAATGCAATCCTTATCAAGCTACCAATGGTATTTTTCACAGAGCTAGAACAAATAATTTCACGATTTATACAGAAATACAAAAAACCTCAAATAGCCAAAGCAATCTTGAGAAAGAAGAATGGAACTGGAGGAATCAACCTGACTGACTTCAGGCTCTACTACAAAGTCACAATCATCAAGACAATATGGTTCTGGCACAAAGACAGGAATATACATCAATGGAATAAAATTGAAAGTCAAGAGATGAATCCAAGCACCTATGGACACCTTATCTTTGACAAAGAAGGCAAGAATATACAATGGAGAAAAGACAATCTATTTAACAAATGGTGCTGGGAAAATTGGTCAATCACTTGTAAAAGAATGAAACTAGAACACTTTCTAACACCATACACAAAAATAAANAAAGCAATCTTGAGAAAGAAGAATGGAACTGGAGGAATCAACCTGACTGACTTCAGGCTCTACTACAAAGTCACAATCATCAAGACAATATGGTTCTGGCACAAAGACAGGAATATACATCAATGGAATAAAATTGAAAGTCAAGAGATGAATCCAAGCACCTATGGACACCTTATCTTTGACAAAGAAGGCAAGAATATACAATGGAGAAAAGACAATCTATTTAACAAATGGTGCTGGGAAAATTGGTCAATCACTTGTAAAAGAATGAAACTAGAACACTTTCTAACACCATACACAAAAATAAAGTCAAAATGGATTAAAGATCTGAATGTAAGACCAGAAACTATAAAACTCCTAGAGAAGAATATAGGCAAAATTTTCTCTGAGATAAATCACAGCAGGATCCTCTATGACCCACCTTCCAGAATATTGGAAATGAAAGCAAAAATAAACAAATGTGACTTAATTAAACTTAAAAGTTTCTGCACAAGAATGTAAGACCAGAAACTATAAAACTCCTAGAGAAGAATATAGGCAAAATTTTCTCTGAGATAAATCACAGCAGGATCCTCTATGACCCACCTTCCAGAATATTGGAAATGAAAGCAAAAATAAACAAATGTGACTTAATTAAACTTAAAAGTTTCTGCACAACAAAGGAAACTGTAAGCAAAGTGAAAAGACAACCTTCATAATGGGAGAAAATAATAGCAAATGAAGCAATTGACAAAGAACTAATCTCAAAAATATACAAACAACTCCTGAAGCTCAATTCCAGAAAAATAAACAACTCAATCAAAAAATGGGCCAAAGAACTAAACAGACATTTCTCCAAAGAATACATACAGATGGCTAGCAAACACATGACAAAATGCTCAACATCACTCATTATCAGAGAAATGCAAATCAAAACCACAATGAGGTACTATTTCACCCCAGTCAGAATGGCTGCTATCCAAAGGTCTACAAGCAATAAATGTTGGAGAGGGTGTGGAGAAAAGGGAACCTTCTTACACTGTTGGTGGGAATGCAAACTAGTACAGCCACTATGGAGAACAGTGTGGAGATTCCTTAAAAAACTGGAAATAGAGCTGCCATATGACCCAGAAACCCCACTGTTGGACATGCACACCAAGGAAACCAGAATTGAAAGAGACATGTGTACCACAATGTTCATCGTAGCACTGTTTATAACAGTCAGGACCTGGAAGCAACCTAGATGTCCATCAGCAGATGCATGGATAAGAAGGCAGTGGTACATATACACAACGGAGTATTACTCAGCCTTTAAAAAGAATACCTTTGAATCAGTTCTAATGAGGCGGATGAAACTGGAGCTTATTATACAGAGTGAAGTAAGCCAGAAAGAAAAACACCAATACAGTACACTAACGCATATATATGGAATTTAGAAAGATGGTAATGAGGACTCTGTATGCAAGACAGCAAAAGAGACACAGATGTATAGAACAGGCTTCTGTACTCTGTGGGAGAGGGCAAGGGTGGGATGATTTGGGAGAATGGCATTGAATAATGTATAATATCATATGTGAAATGAATAGCCAGTCCTGGTTTGATGCATGATACAGGATGCTCTGGGCTGGTGCACTGGGATGACCCAGAAGGATGATATGGGGAGGGAGATGGGAGGGGGTTTCAGGATGGGGAATATGTGTACACCCGTGGCAGATTCATGTCGATGTATGGCAAAACCAATACAATATTGTAAAGTAATCAGCCTCTAATTAAAATAAATAAATTAAAAAATAAAAATTAAAAATATCAAATAGTTAAAAGCTATTCATAGTTAACAGCTTGTGAAAAAGCAGGATTGTAGTTTGCCAACTCTGCAAAAATAAAGAAAAACTCCAATAAACGTTAATACAGAAAGAATAAATTACCTAGAAATGAAAAAAAAACAATCAGATTGTAATTGGATTTCTCATTGGCAATGCTGAAATGGGAAAGCTTTTGTAAAACATCTACAGACTACTGATCAAAATGTACCACGGTGAGTAACATTCTTAGGTCGAAGTAAAAGGATCTTTTACCACAAAACTAGGTTTTTAAAATAGGCACTCTGTCCTCCCTACATCAATGACTCCCCTCACAGTGCAATGATTCCGGCTAATCAAGTACCTGTGCTGTGCTATCACTTTTGGGACAGAACTGGAGTCTGTGCATTTTTTGGAGTATTTCCTAAAGGTTATTAGAAAGGTGTGCTTATTAAGGTAGGATATAGATCATATTTAATAATTTATTAGCTTGGTTTATACCATGGGTATTGTTAGGTAAAAGATGACCAGGACACCAAAAAGAGTGTCTAACAAGCTTTAATGGGGAAGCACTCCCAGGCGGGGTTCCCAGACCCAAACAGGCAGGTCGAGGAAGTCCACGCCCGGACTGTGCTGGGGAGTGGTTTATATGCGTTTGTTGCGAGGGATGGTCAGGCTAAATTGCCCAAAAAAGGTACGGTTAGTGGATGGGGGCTCAGATAGGTTGTCAGGTTGAGGTGTCTCGTGGGCTGATAGGTCCTTCTACGTGGCTGGGGTAGGGTGGATTTAGCTGGCGAAGTGTGCTGTCTTTGGTCCCCAGAATCTGGGAGGATCCTTCCGTTAGTGACATTCTCACCAGTGGGAGAGAGGAGGGGCGGCCCATCATGGCCCCTGGGTCCAGCCTTATAGGTATATGGTATGTAGACCTCTATTTTTATCTTTGTTCCTATCCCCACAAATGTTAGAAGAATGTCTGACCATGACCCAAGAACCAATGATATGTCAAAGATATAATAAAACAAAGCTACTTGGCAATGTGTGAGAGCTTAGAAATTATATCATCCATGAGCCTCATGAGGGAAAAATACTCAAATCAAAGAAATTAATAACCAAACATTAAATGAACTGAAAAAGACACCTCAAGAGAGGAGAGATGAGAGAGAACACCATGGTGAGTAAGGCTTTATGGGAACAAATGGAGTAGGTTAGGAAGTTAGGAAGTTTGGAATATGTGCCTTAAGGGCAAAATAATGACTCTAGAAATAGGATATAATGTAAGGGAAATTTTAATAACTGCTAAACTAGTTTAACAAAACAGAATCTGGGAATAGGGAAAGGACAAAATAAATATCTCTCAAAGTTCTTTTCTTTGTGGTTTTGGTGGTGATATTCCTGTGAGAATAGCTAGCAATAGTGAAGAACATACAATTGTTCTAAAGGCCTCAAGTTATTAAAGGGGGTAATTAGGGAAGATACGGGAAATATGGGTGTATTCTGTAGGACAGTTTTGAAAATGCTGCTTTAGTCATGTTTACTGTGAATATATTGATATTTCCCTCTGGTAGGTATATTATGGTGACAATTTTGTTCTAATTAAGGTACCTTGTCACATTGCTTACATTTATTGAACACCCCCAGGTTGTTTGGAAATTATTATATAGAAATTTCATGTTCTTCCTTTTCATATTATAGATATTTCCATTTTGATAATACCTCAGTCCCGTATTCCTCATATGTTTTTGGTGCTAGTAGATTTTTGATATTTAAGTTTTTTTCCTTCCTTCACACTGCCATCCTCTACAATGTTTAACAATCCCCTGATTCTATATTTAGTGGACTATAGTTTTTCAGACAATGAAGAACACTTTTCCTTTTCTTAACTTGAACTTGTACAAACTGACAATGTAAACCAGATACTTTGTAATCCTTTGAATTCAAAGCTTGGAGACAGTTGGAAGAAATAAATACATGTTTTCTATCATCTCAGTCAAAAGACAGAATTGAAAAAGAAAATGTTGAACTGCAAGTGTTTTCAGTCTTTTGCTGAATGCTGTCAGGTTAGGAAAGGTGCACAAGTATTTTGATAACTGACTTAGATGCTTTCATGGACTCAGAAAGATGGGAATGAGAGCTCATATAACAAGCATTGACTGACATAGTTTCACCAGCTAGCTAGTAATGACAACTTTTGTGAGTAGTGATTTCATTTTTATAGTATTTCAGACTCTGAATGCAAGTCTCCAAATAATCATAGAATCTCAAGAAACTACTGTGTTAGGATGAGCTAGAGTATACTGCAGGATCACATGGCCCTCAGATCTTAGTGACTCAAAGGAAGAAATGTCATGCCTCACTCATACTACAAATCCTCCATGGGTTGGCTTGAGGCTCTATTCCTACACTGTCCTCTCTCTAAAATCCCAGCTGTGGAAATAGCCATGATCTAGAATGTTGTAGAATAGTTTGGCAAAGGGGAAAAATGTGTGTAAAGGGTCTCAAAGTTTCTATTCTGCTCAACAGTGAAATAGGTAGCTTTTGCTTACATTTGTTGTTGTTGTTCAGTCTCTAAGTTATTTCCGACTCTTTGTGACCCCATGGACTGCAGCACACCAGGCTTCCCTGTCCATCACTATCTCCTGGAGCTTGCTCAGACTCATGTCCATTGAGTCGGTGATGCCATCCAGCCATCTCATCCTCTGTCATCCCCTTCCCCCACCCTCAATCTTTCCCAGCAGCAGAGTCTTTACCAATGAGTTGGCTCATCACATCAGCTGACCAAACTATTGGAGCTTTATCTTCAGTATCAGTCTTTCCTAACAATATTCAGGGTTGATTTCTTTTAGGAGTGATGGTTTGATCTTGCGACCCAAAGGACTCTCAAGAGTCTTCTCCAACACCACAGCTCAAAAGCATCAATTCTTCAGCACTCAGCCTTCTTTATGGTCCAAATCTCACATCTATACATGACTAATGGAAAACCATAGCTTTGACTAATCCAGACCTTTGTCAGAAAAGTGATGTCTCTGCTTTTTAATATGCTCTCTAGGTTTGTCATTAGAGACAGCAATGGCAACCCACTCCAGTACTCTTGCCTGGAAAATCCCATGGGTGGAGGAGCCTGTTAGGCTGCAGTCCATGGGGTCTCGAAGAGTTGGTCACGACTGAGTGACTTCACTTTCACTTTTCACTTTCATGCATTGGAGAAGGAAATGGCAACCCACTCCAGTGTTCTTGCCTGGAGAATCCCAGGGATGGGGGAGCCTGGTGGGCTGCCGTCTATGGGGTTGCACAGAGTTGGACACTACTGAAGTGACTTAGCAGCAGCAGCAGGTTGTTTTTCTTTAATATAAATTTATTTATTTTAATTGGAGGTTAATAACTTTAGAATATTGTATTGGTTTTGTCATACATCAACATGAACCCGCCACAGGTATACATGTGTTCCCCACTCCCTCCTCCCTCCCCATTTGTTATAGTTTTTCTTCCAAGGAGCAAGTGTCTTTTAATTTCATGGCTGCAGTCACTGCCCACAGTGATTTTGGAGCTCAAGAAAATAAAATGTGTCACTCTTTCTACTTTTCCCCATCTATTTTCCATGAAATGATGGGACCAGATGCCCTGATCTTAGTTTTTTGAATGTTAAGTTTTAAGCCAGATTTTTCACTCTCCTCTTTCACCTTTATCAAGAGGCACTTTAGTTCCTCTTCACTTTCTCCCATTATAGTTGTGTTAGCTGCATATCTGAGGTTATTGATAATTCTCTCAGCAGTCTTAATTTCAGCTTTGCTTCATCCAGCCTGACATTTTGCATGATGTACTCTGCATATAAGTTAAATAAACAGGATGACAAAACACAGCCTTGATGACCTACTCCTTTCCCAATTTGGAACCAGTGCATTGTTCCATGTCTGGTTCTAACTGTTGCTTCTTGACCCGCATACAGGTGTTTCAGGAGACAGGTAAGGTGGTCTGGTATCCTAATCTCTTTAAGAATTTTCCACAGTTTGTTATGATCCACACAGCCAAAGACTTTAGTATAATCAATGAAGCAGAAGTAGATTTTTTTTCTGGAATTTTCTTACTTTTTTTTTAATGATCCAACAGATGTTGGCAATTTGATCTCTGATTCGTCCTCCTTTTCTAAATCCAGCTTGTACGTCTGGAAATTCTTGGTTTACATCCTCTTGAAGCCTGTCTGGAAGGATTTTGAGCATTACTTTGCTAGCATGTGTAATGAGTGCAGTTGTGAAGCAGTTAGAACATTCTTTGGCATTGGCTTTCTTTGAAATTGAAATGAAAACTGATATTTTCCAGTGCTTTGGTTCTATTTTTAAATTTTTGAGAATCTTTTATACTGTTTTCCATAGTGTTGTTTTTCTTTAGTCACTCAGTTGTGTCTGAGTCTTTGTGTCCCAATGGACTATATATAGACTGCCAGGCTCTTCTGTCCATGGGATTCTCTAGGCAAGAATAATGAAGTGGGTTGCCATTTCCTCCTCCAGGGAATCTTCCCAACCCAGGGATCAATCCTGTATCTCCTGCACTGGCAGGCAGATTCTTTACCACTGAGCCACCAGGGAAGTCCATAGTGGCTGTACAAATCTACAATCCCACAGAAGGGGTTCCTTCTCTCCACATCTAGGCCAGCACTTGTTATGTCTTGTCTTTTTGATGATAGCCATTCTAACAGGTGTGAGGTTATATGTCAGAGTGGTTTTAATTTGCATTTTTCTGATGACTAATGATGTTGAGCATCTTTCCATGTACCTGTTGGCCTTTCATTTATCTTCTTTCTATTCAGGTCCTTTGCCCATTTAAAAAATTGTATTATCTTTTTTTGTTGTTGTTTTTATGGAGCTGCATTATTTCTTTATATATTTGGATATTAAACCCTTATCAGATATATGGTGAGCAAATATTTTTCCATTCCACTTTTCCAACCAAGAGGTTATCTTTTCACTTTGTTGATGGTTTCTTTTGCTATGTAGAAACTTTTTAGTTTCATATAGTTTTACTTGTTCATTCTTGATCTTGTTCCTTGTGCTTTAGGTGTCGAGTTAAACATTTTAAACAGTACCATACTGACATATGTAAATTAGTGAACATCTTTTACAATCCAGTTTGAAGTTGTTAAAAGAAGAAAGTAAACTAAAAATGGGTGAAGGGTACAGATTTTAAAAGCTTCATAATTTAAGACTTAATATTTCTCAAGATATATATTTGGAGCATCTCATATTGCTACTAGAGGCACTAGGGAATAATTTTCCTTTAGGACAGTCTTACAGCCTAGATAAAGTCACATGGATCCAGGGATCAGATTTCCAGTTTTTCAATTTTTTCCCCCTTCAGAAAATATCAGCAACTTCTTTCCAAGTCTCTATGAACAGTTAAAACGCTCACTTCCAGGTTCCTCAGTAGCCTTGAATTGGAAAATGGAACTGATTTTATTTAGTTTTTAAAAAGTGTGAAGAGAGGGTGGGGAGGAAAGGGGATTCTCCTATACTATTGGTGGGAATGCAACCTGGTACTGTCACTATGGATAAAAGTATAGATGTTCCTTAAAAAACTAAAAATAGAACTTTCATATGAACCAGATATCCCACTCCTGGGCATGTGCCTGGAGGAAATCATAATTTGAAAAGATACATGCACCCCAATGTTCATCCCACACTATTCACAAAAACCAAGACATGGAAGCAATATAAATGTCCATCAGCAGAAGAATGGATAAAGAAGATGTGGTACATACATACAATGGAGTGTTAGTTGGCCATAAAAAAAGAACAGAATAATGCCATTTGCAGCAACATGGATGGAGCTAGAGATTGTCATACTGAGCGAAGTGAGTCAGAGAGAGATAAACATCATATGTATTGCTTTTATGTGAAATCTTAAAAAGAGGCTACAAATGAACTTATCTGCAAAACAGAAATAGAGTTACAGATGTAGTAAACAAAATTATGGTTACTAAGGTTATAAGGTGGGGGAAGGGTAAATTGGGAGATTGGGATTGACATATACACAATAAAATAAATAAAATAATAGATATAAAATAGATAACTAATAAGAACCTATTGGTAGCACAGGGAACTCTACTCAATACACTATAATGTCCTATGTGGGAAAATAATCTAAAAAAGAGTGGATATATGCTATGTAGAACTGATCTACTTTGCTGTACACCTGAAACTAATACAGCATTGTAAATCAACTATACCCCAATAAATTTTTTTCTAAAGAAGTATGCAGTAAAGAAGACTGATGTCAGTACTGCGGTAGCATGAAGTACTCCCTTTGTCTCTTCCCTTCAATGTATAGCCAGTAAAACAACCATGACTTAACAGAGGTTCCTCTGCCCAACACACAAAGGTGCTGGAGACTTACTTCCACACATCTGTATATCTAAATGAGTGGGGTGGAATTTGGGAAATAGCAAAGTCAGTACCCATGATTCTGGACCTCCAATCTTGGTGGCTAAGCCTGCAGCTCCACAGATCCTGCCAGCAGCAGGGGAGGAGTCACTTGTAAACTGAACAACCCCAAATGTGGCAAAGGCAACTGTGACCTTGGCATCTGCCAAAACCTCTCTTCTCATGGCAGCAGAGCTCATGACCCAGGTGACTCTAAATACGACAGAGGTGCCTGTCATCCTGGTGTCCCAGGCAGTGATGCCAGTGACAGAAGTGACAGGGGCAGCAGCAACCCGAGAGGCACAAGAAATGACAGTGAAGATACTTGGTGACACTTCTAGCGGAGATGGTAAAGTGAATAGTGCTGATTCTTTAATCCAACCAAAAGCAGCTCATATAAAAGAAACCAAATACTTGTGCTATAGCACCACCTACTGAAAAAACAAAGGTCTCTAATTACTAGCATGTTGACTCCTTAGAATTAAGGTGCGGGGGCGGGGCGTGGGGGGCGGTACTTATACTTAAAGAAAAAATAGGTTTGCTACTTCAAATGTGCCAGCAGAGAAACAACTCATTAAACACCATGAAGAACCATGGTAACATGATACCACAAAAAGGAAATGACAGTTCTCCAGGAACCAGACTTAGAGTCATATAATATTATCTGACTGAGAGAATCCAACATAGCTGTCATGAAGAAACTCAGTGAGTTGCAAGAAAACTTAGAAAGGCAGTTCAGTGAGCTCAGGAATAAAGCTTATGAGTAGAAAGAATAGCAAAGAGATTGAAACTCTAAAAAAGTAACAAAAAATTTCTGAACCTGGAGAACTCAATGAATGAAATGAGGAACAATTGGAAGGCATTGGAAATTGCGATCTTATGGAAGGAAAATTATGAGGTCAGTAATAAAAATTTAGAAATAATACAAGTAGAAGAGGAAAGAGTAGTAAGATATTTGAAAAAAATGAAGAAATATTTCAAGAACTACCCTACTTTTAGGAAAGGCAACATAGAATAATGGGTATCTCAGAAAGAGGGCTTCCCTGGTAGCTCAGTTGGTAAAGAATCTGCCTGCAATGCAGGAGACCCCAATTCAATTCCTGGGTCGGGAATATCCCCTGGAGAAGTGATAGGCTACCCACTCTAGTATTCATGGACTTCCCTAGTGGTTCAGATGGTAAAGAATCTGCCTGCAATGTGGGAGACCTGGGTTCAATCCCTGGGTTGTTGGGAAGATCCCCTGGAAGAGGGCATGGCAACACACTCCAGTATTCTTGCTTGGAGAATACCCATGGACAGAAGAGCCTGGTAGGCTGCAGTCCATGGGGACTCAAAGAGTTTGACATGACTGAACAACTAAGCACAGCACAGAGGCTAAAAATACAACAGGAAAGATCAATGAATTTAAGAGCTGGTTCTTTGAAAGATCAACAAAAATGAAAAACCTTTAGCTAGACTCACTGATAAAGAAAGCGAAAAGGCTCAGATAAATAAAACCAGGAACAAACAAACAAAAAAGATAAATTACAATGGTTACCACACAAATACAAAAGATTATAAGAGAATACTGTTAACTGCTATATGCCAACAAATTGGACAACCTAGAAGAAAGATAAATTCTTAGGTTTGCACAACCTTCCAAGACTGAATCATCAAGAAATGGAAAATCTTAATAGACTGATCACTAGTGATAGAGAAACTCCCAAGAAACAGAAGTCCAGAACCAGATGGCTTCACAGGTGAATTTTACAAAACATTCAAAGAAGATTTAATACCTATACTTCTCAAATCTTCAAAAAAAATTGAAGTGTGAATGCTTTCTAACTCATTTTATCAGGCTAGCATTACCCTGATACCAAAATCAAACAAGGGCTGCACAAAAAGTAAATACGGACCAATATCTTTGATGAACATAGATGCAAAAATCTCCAACGAAGTAATTTCAAACTGAATATAACAATGCGTTAAAAAAATAATACACCATGATCAAGTAGCATTTTTTCCAGGGATGCAAGGAAGGTTCAGCATCTGCAAGTCAATCAAAGTGATACATGCCGTTAACAAAATGAAAGATAAAAATCATATGATCATCTTGATAGATGGAGAAAAAGCATTTGACAAAATTTAGCACCGTTTATGATTTAAAAATCTAAATAAAATGAATGTAGAATAAACATAAAGGCTCACAACTAACATACATTTTTCACTGTTTTAACAGTAAAAAAGTGAAAGTTATCCTTCTAAGATTAGGAACAAGGCGAAGATGCCTATTCTCACTACTCTTACTCAACATGTTAGGCAGAGCAGTTAGTCAAGAAAAAGAGATAAAACGCATCAAAACTGGAAAGGAAGAAGTAAAGCTGTCAATATTTGTGGATGATATAATCTAATATATAGAAAGTCATAAAGACTCCACTAAACAAGTATTATAAATAATAAACAAACACAGTAAAGATGCAGAGTAAAAATCAATATACAAAAACCTATTCCATTTCTATGCATTAACAGTGAACTAACAGAAATAGAAATTAAGAAAACAATTGTATTTGGAATTGCAAAAAGTAGAGTAAAATAGCTAGGAATAAATTTAAGAAAGGAGGTAAAAGACATGTACATTGAAAGAATTAACATTTTGAAATTTCCATGATACCTAAAGCAATCTATAGATTCAATGCCATCCTTATCAAAATTTCTGTGAAATTTTTCACATAAATAGAACAAAAAATATTAAAACTTATATGGAACCAAAAAAAAGAACCCAGACACATTTGAATGCNATGGATTGGAAGAATTAACATTTTGAAATTTCCATGATACCTAAAGCAATCTATAGATTCAATGCCATCCTTATCAAAATTTCTGTGAAATTTTTCACATAAATAGAACAAAAAATATTAAAACTTATATGGAACCAAAAAAAAGAACCCAGACACATTTGAATGCTGAGTAACTTCCACAAAACAAATTCTGAATGCTTCTGAATGCTGACAGAGGACACAAGGCACCCAGAAATGCAACCCGTTCTCTTCAAAAGGAGGTAGGACAAAATATAAAGGACAAAAAGAGAGACAAAAGAGTTAGGGATGTATACCCATCCTGGGGAGGGAGTCGTGAAGGAGGAGAAGTTTCCAAACACCAGGAAACCCTCTCACCACTGGGTCTGTGGGGAGTTTTGGAATCTCAGAGGCAACATAACTAAGAGGGAAAACAACAACAAAAACAACAACACCCACAGAATATGCGCCTAAATGCTATTCCAAGCAGAGAAGTCGCCCAGATGCTCATGTCTGCCATCAGCGAGCAGGGGCTGAACAGGGAGGCATGGGTTGCAGGCTTAGGGTAAGGACCAGGCCTGAATGCCCTGAGGACAATCTGAGGGAGCTAACATGAGACAGCAATCCAAACTGTGAGATAGTCAGAGAGAGAAACAAAAAAGAGAGAAAAAGAGAGAACTTCCCCGTGAAAAGCTCTAACCTAAGGCACAGCCTGGCCTGCTCACAGAACAAAGGATTAAGCAAATACCAAAGGAGAGCTAGCCAGCTGTGGACTGGCCCCTTCACCCACGAGAGGCAGAGAGGCAGGCAAGCAACAGCTAGAGCCAGAAGGCAAGGGGCAATCTCAGCCCCAGGGAAGGCATTCTCCTAGAAACTGTGATCAGGCTCCCAGCTGCTAACCAAGTCTTCCTGAGATCCTGGACAGTTGAAACCTGCCAGGAGGGTCTCAGCAAGAGATTAGCTCCCCAGAGGAGATGCATAGCACACTTTAGATGGCACTTTACCCACGCACCCAGGAAACTCAGTGGCTGGGATCAGGGAGGTGATTAAGATGCATAGTCCCCCTGGGACAGTGCACTCGCCAAACACCTGGTTGCCTGAGCTTCTCAAACCTGGGAAGGGTACAAAATGCAAGCCCCACGGAGTCTGTGCCTTTGTGGAATAGCCGAGAATCTGAACCTGAGCAGCTTAGGCCTGGGAAGTGCATAAAAACCAGGGCCTGCTTTGGACATTTCCCCTGCAGAGCAACCTGGAGCCTGAGCAGTGTAGACTGGGAAAGCACACGTGCCATGAGCTGGGGCAAACCCATTATGGTCCATGCACTGCTAATATTCCCCACACATGCCAATGATATTTGTTTGCAGTGTCCCTCCTTCCCCACAGCACAACCGGACAAGTGAGCCTAAATAAGTGACCACCTTCATCCCCTTATGTCAGGGCTGAAATTAGACACTGAAGAGACTTGCAAACAGAGGAATCTAAAATAAACAAAAAAGAGGGAACCACTCTGGAAGTGACAGGTGCAACAGATTAAAATCCTGTACTTAGCATTGACTAAGCATTGGAAGGGGCCTATAGACCTTGAGAAGTATAAGCTGGAACAAGGAACTATCTGAAACTGAACTGACCACATACTTCCCTCAACAGCTCCAGAGAAAATCCTAGATATATTTTTACTATTACCATTTTTTAAATTTTTATTTTTTTATTTTAAAGTTATTTATTACTCCTTTAACTTTCATTTTTATAACCTACTATTACCTTGCAAAAAAAGACCCTATTTTTAAAGCAAATTTCATATATATATATATGTATATATATATACAAATTTTTAGGCTGATTTTGTTTTATATTTTTAATATTGTATTTTTGAGAGTCTAACCTCTACTCTAGATTTTTAGTTTTTGCTTTTTGGTATTTCTTATCGATCTTGTACCTTTAAGAATCTAACCTTCAGTACCCATTTTTACTTAGGGGTGTGATTACTGACTTGATTGCTTTCTCACCTTTTGACACTCCTTTTTCTCCCCTAGGTCACCTATGTCTCCTCCCTCCCCCTTCTCTTCTCTACTTAACTCTGTGAATCTCTCTGGGTGTTCTGAGCTGTGGAGAACACTTAGGGAACTGATTATTGGCTAGATTTGTCCCTCTCTTCTTGACTCCCCCTCTTCTCCTCTTGGTCACTTCTATCACTCTCCTCCCTCTTCTCTTCTCTATGTAACTCCATGAAATTCTCTGAGTGTTCCAGACTGTAGAGATCAAAAAGGGAGTTAATTACTGGCTAGATTAATCACTCCCCTTTTGATTCCCCCATTTTTCTTCCTGGTCATCTCTATCTCCTTTCTCCCTCTTCTTTTCTCCATGTGAACGTTTCTGGGTGTCCCTCACTGTGGAGAATTTTTTCACCATTAATCTAGATGTTTTATCATCAGTTCTGTATAGATGGAGAAGTCTTGAGGCTACTATAAGAGTAAGACTGAAAACTAGAGGCAGGAGGCTTAAGCCCAAAACCTGAGAACACCAGAGAACTCCTGACTCCAGGGAACATAAATCAATAAGAGATCATCCAAAAGCCTCCATACCTACACTGAAAGCAAGCTCCACCCAAGAGCCAACAAGTTCCAAAGCAAGACATACCATGCTAATTCCCTAGCAACACAGAAACATAACCCTGGGCATTAAATACAGGCTGCCAAAAGTCACACCAAACTGTGGATACCTCAAAACTTACTACTGGACACTTCATTGCACCGCAGAGAGGAGAGATCCAGCTTCACCCATCAGAACACTGACACAAGATTACCTAACCAGGAAACCTTGACAAGACACTTGTCCAATCCCACCTATAGGGAGCAACCTCCACAATAAAGAGGAGCCAAAAACTTCCAGCATACAGAAAGACCACCCCAGACATAGCAATATAAACACAATTAAAAGGCAGAGAAATATTCAGCAGGTAAAAGAACATGACAAATGTCCACCAAACCAAACAAAAGATAAGAAGATAGGGAGTCTACCTGAAAAAATAATTTATACCTAACCAGGAAACCTTGACAAGACACTTGTCCAATCCCACCTATACGGAGCAACCTCCACAATAAAGAGGAGCCAAAAACTTCCAGCATACAGAAAGACCACCCCAGACATAGCAATATAAACACAATTAAAAGGCAGAGAAATATTCAGCAGGTAAAAGAACATGACAAATGTCCACCAAACCAAACAAAAGATAAGAAGATAGGGAGTCTACCTGAAAAAATAATTTAGAATAATGATAGTAAAG
Organism: Oreotragus oreotragus; assembly: GCA_006410675.1. Classification (NCBI taxonomy): domain Eukaryota; kingdom Metazoa; phylum Chordata; class Mammalia; order Artiodactyla; family Bovidae; genus Oreotragus; species Oreotragus oreotragus. Next base: position 26,800 of record SJYX01013093.1, on the reverse strand, counting down.
ATGATCCAAAATCTTGAAAACAAAATGGAGTTACAGATAAATAGCCTGGAGACAAGGATTGAGAAGATGCAATAAATGTTTAACAAGGACCTAGAATAAATAAAAAGATTCAATCAATAATAAATAATGCAATAATTAAGATTAAAGGCACTCTTGAGGGAACTAACAGTAGAATAAGTGAGGTAGAAGATAGGATAAGTGAGGTGGAAGATAAAATGGTGGAGATAAATGAAGCAGAGAGGAAAAAAATAATTAAAAGATATGAGGACAAACTCAGAGACCTCTGAGACAATGACAAGCACCCCAATATTTGAATCATAAGAGTCTCAGAAGAAGAAGTTTTTTATTAAAAAATAAAAAGTCAGGAGAAAATACTTGAGGAGATAATAGTTGAAAACTTCCCTAAAATGGGGAAGGAAATAGCCACTCAAGTTCAAGAAACCCAGAGAGCCCTAAACAAGATAAACCCAAGGCAAAGCAATCCAAGACACATATTAATCAAATCAACCAAGAACAAACACAAAAAGCAAGTATTAAAACCAACAAAGGAAAAACAACAAATAACACAGAAGGGGATTCCCAAAAGAATAACAGCTGATCTTTCAACAGAAACTCTTGAGGCCGGAAGGCAGTGGCAGGGCATACCTAAAGTGATGAAAGAGAAAAATATACAGCCCAAATTGCTATGAAGGAGAAGTCAAAAACTTTGCAGACAAGCAAAAGCTCAGAGAATTCAGCACCACCAAACCAGCTCTTCAACAAATGCTAAAGGATCTTCACTAGACAGGAAACACAGGAAAGGTTTATAAACTCAAAGCCAAAACAATGATATAAATGGCAATGGGATCATACTTAGCAATAATTACTTTAAATGTAAATGAGTTGAATGCCCCAACCAAAAGACAAAGACTGGCAGAATGGATACAAAAACAGGACCCCTATATAAGTTGTCTGCAAGAGACCCACCTCAAAACAAGGGACACATACAGACTGAAAGTGAAGGGGCAGAAACAGATATTTCTTGCAAATGAAGACCAAAAGAAAGCAGGAGTAGCAATACTCATATCACATAAAATATACTTTGAAATAAAGGCCGTGAAAAGAGACAAAGAAGGACATTACATAATGATCAAAGGATCAAATCAAGAAGAAGATATAGCAATTATAAATCTATATGAACTCAACAGAAAAGCACTACTATATGTAAGGCAAATGCTAACAAGTATGAAAGGGGAAATTGACAGTAACACAATAATAATGATAGACTTTAATATCCCACTCACACCTATGGATACATCAACTAAACAGAAAATTAGCAAGGAAAGACAAAATTTAAATGATGCAATGGACCAGTTAGACCTAATTGATATCTATAGGACATTTCACCCCAAAACAGTATATTTAACCTTTTTCTCAAATGCACACGGAAACTTCTCCAGCATAGATCACATCCTGTGCCATAAATCTAGCCTTGGTAAATTTTTAAAATACTGAAATCATTTCAAGCATCTTTTCTGATCACAATGAAGTAAGATTAAATATCAGCTACAGGAAAAATCTATTGAAAATTCCAACATAGGTTGAACAAGGTTGAACAACACGCTTCTGAATAACCAACAAATCACAGAAGAAATCAAAATATGCATATAAATGAATGTAAATGAAAACACAACAGCCCAAAACCTACGGGATTCAGTAAAAGTGGTGCTAAGGGCAAGGTTCATTGAAATACAAGCTTACCTCAAGAAACAAGAGAAAAATCAAATAAGTAACCTTTAAACCTACAGCAACTAGAGAAAGAAGAAATAAAGAACCCCAGGGTTAGTAGAAGGAAAGAAATCATGAAAAAATTAGGACAGAGATAAATGAAAAAGAAACAAAGGAGACTATAGCAAAAATCAACAAAACCAGACTGTCGTTCTTTGAGAAGATAAATAAAATAGACAAACCATTAGCCAGAAAAAAAGAAGAATCAAACCAACAAAATTAGAAATGAAAATGGAGATAACAACAGACAACACAGAAATACAAAGGATCATAAAAGACTACTATCAGCAACTATAGGCCAATAAAATGGACAACTTGGAAGAAAGGGACAAAGTTTTAGAAAAGTATAACCTTCCAAAACTGAACCAAGAAGAAATAGAAAATCCTAACAGACACATCACGAACATGGAAATCCAAAGAGTAAACAAAAATCTTCCAACAAACAAAAGCCCAGGAACATATGGCTTCACAGCTGAATTCTACCAAAAATCTAAGGAGCTAACACCTATCCTACTCAAACTCTTCCAGAAAATTGAAGAGGAAGGTAAACTGCCAAACTCATTCTATGAGGCCACTATCGCCTTATTAGCAAAACCAGACAAAGATGCTCCCCCAAAAGAAAACTACAGGCCAATATCACTGATGAACATAGATGCACAAATCCTCAACAAAATTCTAGCAGAGAATCCAACAACATATTAAAAAGATCATATCTCATGACCAAGTGGGCTTTATCTTAGGGATGCAAGGATTATTCAATATTTGCAAATCAATTAATGTGATACACCACATTAGCAAATTGAAAGATAAAAACCATATGATTATCTCAATATAGATCCAGAGAAAGCCTTTGACAAAATTCAACATCCGTTTATGATAAAAACCCTCCAGAAAGCAGGAATAGAAGCAACATACCTCAACACAATAAAAGCTATATATGACAAACCCACAGCAAACATCCTCAATGAAGAAACATTAAAATCATTTCCCCTAAATTCAGGAACAAGACAACAGTGTCCACTCTCACCACTACTATTCAACGTAGTTTTGGAAGTTTTGGCCACAGCAACCAGAGAAGAAAAGGAAATGCAGTAAAACTCTCACTGTTTGCAGATGACATGATCCTCTACATAGAAAACCCTAACACCACCAGAAAATTACTAGAGCTAATCAATGAATATAGTAATGTTGTGGGATATAAAATTAACACACAGAAATTCTTTGCATTCCTATACACTAATAATGAGAAAGTAGAAAATTTGAGGAAAAAATTTCATTAACCATTGCGATCAAAAAAATTAAATACTTAGGAATAAATCTACCTAAGGAAACAAAAGACCTATACATAGAAAACTATAAAAACGATGAAAGAAATCAAAGAGGACACAAATAGATGGAAAAATATACCATGTTCATGGATCGGAAGAATCAAGATAGTGAAAATGAGTATACTACTAAAAGCAGTCTATATATAGATTCAGTGAAACCCTTATCAAGCTACCAATAGTATTTTTCAGAGAACTAGAGCAAATAATTTTACAATATGTATGGAGATACAAAAAATCTCAAATAGCCAAAGCAATCTTGAGACAGAAGAATGGAACTGAAGGAATCACCCTTTCTGACTTCAGACAGTACTACAAAGCTACAGTCATCAAGACAGTATGGTACTGGCACAAAGAAAGAAATATAGATCATTTGAACAAAATAGAAAGCCCAGAGATAAATTCATACACCTATGGACATCTTATCTTTGACAAAGGAGGCAAGAATATACAATAGAGAAAAGACAATCTCTTTAACAAGTGGTGCTGGGAAAACTGGTCAACTGCCTATAAAATAATGAAACTAGAACACTTTCTAACACCATGCACAAAAATAAACTCAAAATGGATTGAAGAACTAAATGTAAGACCAGAAACTATAAAACTCCCAGAGGAAAACATAGGTAAAACACTCTCCGACATAAATCACAGCAGGATCCTCTATGAACCACCTCCCAGAGTAATGGAAATAAAAGCAAAAATAAGCAAATGGGACCAAATAATAAAAGCTTTTGCACAACAAAGGAAACTATAAGCGAGGTGAAAAGACAGCCCCTAGAATGGGAGAAAATAATAGCAAATGAAGCAACTGACAAAGAATTAATCTCAAAAAAAAAAAAAAAGCAGCTTATGCACCTCAATTTCAGAAAAATAAACGACCCAATCAAAAAATTGGCCAAAGAACTAAACAGACATTTCTCCAAAGAACACATACAGATGGCTAACATACACATGAAAAGATGCTCAACATCACTCATTATCAGATAAATGCAAATCAAAACCACAATGAGGTACCATCCCACCCCAGTCAGAATGGCTGCTATCCAAAAGTCTACAAACAATAAATGCTGGAGAGGATGTGGAGAAAAAGGAATGCTCTTACACTGTTGGTGGGAAT
>SJYX01013093.1:0-21833 GCA_006410675.1 Oreotragus oreotragus | reverse complement strand
AATATGTATGGAGATACAAAAAATCTCAAATAGCCAAAGCAATCTTGAGACAGAAGAATGGAACTGAAGGAATCACCCTTTCTGACTTCAGACAGTACTACAAAGCTACAGTCATCAAGACAGTATGGTACTGGCACAAAGAAAGAAATATAGATCATTTGAACAAAATAGAAAGCCCAGAGATAAATTCATACACCTATGGACATCTTATCTTTGACAAAGGAGGCAAGAATATACAATAGAGAAAAGACAATCTCTTTAACAAGTGGTGCTGGGAAAACTGGTCAACTGCCTATAAAATAATGAAACTAGAACACTTTCTAACACCATGCACAAAAATAAACTCAAAATGGATTGAAGAACTAAATATAAGACCAGAAACTATAAAACTCCCAGAGGAAAACATAGGTAAAACACTCTCCGACATAAATCACAGCAGGATCCTCTATGAACCACCTCCCAGAGTAATGGAAATAAAAGCAAAAATAAGCAAATGGGACCAAATAATAAAAGCTTTTGCACAACAAAGGAAACTATAAGCGAGGTGAAAAGACAGCCCCTAGAATGGGAGAAAATAATAGCAAATGAAGCAACTGACAAAGAATTAATCTCAAAAAAAAAAAAAAAGCAGCTTATGCACCTCAATTTCAGAAAAATAAACGACCCAATCAAAAAATTGGCCAAAGAACTAAACAGACATTTCTCCAAAGAACACATACAGATGGCTAACGTACACATGAAAAGATGCTCAACATCACTCATTATCAGATAAATGCAAATCAAAACCACAATGAGGTACCATCCCACCCCAGTCAGAATGGCTGCTATCCAAAAGTCTACAAACAATAAATGCTGGAGAGGATGTGGAGAAAAAGGAATGCTCTTACACTGTTGGTGGGAATGCAAACTAGTACAGTTGCTCTGGAGAATAGTGTGGAGATTCCTTAAAAACCTGGAAATAGAACTGCCATATGACCCAGTAATCCCACTCCTGGTCATACACAGCAAGGAAACCAGAATTGAAAAAGACACATGTATCCCAATGTTCATTGCAGCACGGTTTACAATAGCTAGGACATGGAAGCAACCTAGATGTCCATTGGCAGATGAATGGATAAGAAAGCTGTGGTACATATACACAATGGAATATTACTCAGCCATTAAAAAATGCATTTTAATCAGTTCTAATGAGGTGGATGAAACTGGAGCCTATTACACAGAGTGAAGTAAGCCAGAAAGAAAAACACCAATACAGTATATTAGCACATATATATCAAATTTAGAAAGACGGTAACGATGACCCTATATGTGAGACAGCAAAAGAGACACAGATGTAAAGAACACACTTTTGTACTCTGTTGGGGAAGGTGAGGGTGGGATGATTTGAGAGAATAGCATTGAAATATGCATATTACCATATGTTAAATCAATCTCCAGTCCAGGTCGATGCATGAGACAGGGTGCTCAGGGCCATTGCACTGGGATGATTCTGAGGGATGGGATGGGGAGGGAGGTGGGAGGGATTTCAGGATGGGGAACACATGTACACCCATAGCTGATTCATGTTAATGTATGCAAAAACCACTACAACATTGTAAAGTAAGTAGCATCCAATTAAAAAAAATAAATTAAATTTTTTTAAAAGAATCCAAACAGCCAAAGTGATCATGAGAAAAAAAGAACAAAGTTGGAAGTATCACACTTTCCAATCTCAATTATGCTACACAGATATAGTAACCAAAACCACATGATATTGGCAAAGAAAAAAACAAGAAAAAAATAAAACAGACATAGAAATCAATGGAATAACTGAGAGCTCAGAAATAAACACACAAATATATGAACAATTAATGGCAAAGAAGCAAAAATATATAATGGATAAAGGATAAAAATGGATAAAGGATGATCTCTTCAATAAATGGTGTTCAGAAAACTGGATAGCCACGTTGCAAAAGAATGAAACTGGATTACTATACCACACCATACACAAAAGGTCAACTCAAAATGGATTAAAGACATGAATGTAAGACCTGAAACTATAAAACTAGGCTAGAGGAAAACATAGTACGCACTTTGACATTGGTCTTAGTAGTGTCTTTCTAGATATGTCTCCTCTGGCAAGGGCAGCAAAAGCAAAAATAAACAAATGAGATTACATCAAACTAAAAAGTATCTTTTGCACAGCAAAGGAGACCATCAAAAAATGAAAAGAAAACCTACCAAACAGGAGAAGATATTTGAAAATCATATCTCCAATAAGGAGTTAATATCCATAATATATGAAGAACTCATGAAAATGAAAGTTGTTCAGTTGTGCCGGACTCTTTGCAACCCCATGGACTGTACAGTCCAAGGAATTCTCCAGGCCAGAACCCTGGAGTCCCTTTCCTTTCTCCAGAGGTTCTTCTCAAAGCAGGGATCAAATCCAAGTCTCCTGCATTGCAGGTCGATTCTTTACTGGCTGAGCCACAAGGGTAGCCCAAGAATACTGGAGTGGGTAGCCTATCCCTTCTCTAGTGAATCTTTCCAAACCAGGAATTGAAACGGGGTCTCCTGCATTGCTGGAAGATTCTTTACCAACTAAGCTAGCACTCAATAACAACAAGCAATAAAAAATGGGCAGAAGAGCTGAATAGACATTTTTTCAAAGACGACATACAGTTGGCCAATAGGCACATGAAAAAATTTTGGACATCACTAATTACTAAGAACATGCAAATCAAAATCACAATGAGATATCACTTCAAGCCCAATAGAATGGCTGTTATTAAATAGGCAAGAAATAAGTGTTAGAGAAAATGTGGAGAAAAGGAAACACTTGTACACTGCTGATGGGAATGTAAATTGGTTCAGCTACTATGGAAAACAACAGTATGGAGGTTTCTCAAACAATTAAAAATATAACTACCACAGAATCCATCTTGAATTTCCCTTCTGGGTATTTATCCAAGAATATGAAAACACTAATTTGAAAAGATATACACATCCTTATTTTCATTACAGCAATACACATCCTTATTTTCATTAGAGCATTATTTATAATAGTCCAGACATGGGGAAAAAAAAAAAAAAGATGCTTGCTCATTGGAAGGAAAGCTATGACAAACCTAGACTGTGTATTAAAAAGTAGAGACATTACTTTGCCAACAAAGGCCCATCTGGTCAAAGCTATGATTTTTCTGGTAGTCGTGTATGGATGTGAGAGTTGGACCATAAAGAAAGTCAAGCGCCAAAGAATTGATGCTTTTGAACTGTAGTGTTGGAAAAGACTCTTGAGAGTCCCTTCAACTGCAAGAAGATCCAACCAGTCCATCCTAAAGGAAATCAGTCCTGAATATTCTTTGGAAGCACTGATGCTGAAGCTGAAACTCCAATATTTTGGCCACCTGATGTGAAGAACTGACTCATTGGAAAAGACCCTGATGCTGAGAAAGATTGAAGGCAGGAGGAAAAGGGGATGACAGAGAATGAGATGGTTGGATGGCATCACCAATGCAATGGACATGAGTTTATGCAAGCTCCAGGAATGGGTGATGGACAGGGTGGCCTTGCATGCTGCAGTCCATGGGGTCACAAAGAGTCAGACACCACTGAGTGAACTGAACTGAACTGAGAAATAAAAACAATTTAAGTGATCATTGCTGGATTAATGGATGAAAAAATATGTGATATACAGCATATATATCAGGTATATATATATATATATATATATGAAATACCACTTAATTATCAAAGGATGAAATTTTGCCACTTGTGACAACATGGATGGTCCTTGAGACTATTATGCTTAGTGAAATAGGTCAAATGGAAACAGAAAAATAGTGTCTGATTTCACTCATATGTGGAATATAAAAATAATGAAGTAAAACAAATGAACAAATCAAAGCAAAATTAAAATATAGATACATAGAGCAGAGTAGTGACTGCCAGAGGGGAAAGCTGTTGTAGGGTGTGGGAATGGATAAAGGTGGTCAATTGTGTGGTGATGGTGGAGTATGAACTCTGGCGGTGAGCACACTGTAGTATATACAGAAGTTGAAGTACAATGTTGTACTACACTTGAAACGTAATATTGTAAACAAATGTCACCTCAATTAAAAAGAGAGAAATATACAATATGCAATATTGCATCTGCAACATGGAAACAGTTTTGAAATCAAAGAAAACTAGATGGTGTTTTCATTTTGTTTTGGAAATTGTATTAATAGGAAAAAGTCACTTCTATCCAGTTTTAAAGTTCTAAAAATCTGTTAAAAAGTGCAAGTTACCAAAGTTGCTTAAGGCAGAACAGTGATGCTACATGTAGAGTGTATGATTTTTAAGTCCAAATGTGAACCTCTTCTGTTTCAGCTCCCCTGATTCTAGGTAGTAGCTTATAAGAGGTTCATACTGTTTCTTAACTGGGGATAAGGAATAGGATTTTTTTTGTCTCTATATCCTGAAACTCCTTGGCCTGCTGTAATCCTAAACTGATCTTGGTCCTGTGTGTTTCCAAGTGTCTTGCTCAGCTTCCTGCATGCTCATTTTGAATATTTTCTGGTTTTGCCTTTTATAGGAATAAAGTGAAGTCACTCAGTCATGTCCGACTCTTTGTGACCCCATGGACTGTAGCTTACCGTGCTCCTCTGTCCATGGGATTTTCCAAGCAAGAGTACTGGGGTGGGTTGCCATTTCCTTCTCCAGAGGATCTTCCCAACCCAGTACTCGAACCCGGGTCTCCCGCAGCGTAGGCAGACGCTTTACCGTCTGAGTTACAAGGGAAGCCCTAATATAAATAATAGGAATACAAATAAGCAAATTCTGTGCACACCAATTTTGCAACCTGGTACCTAATACTTAAAGGATTTCAACATACTCTTATTTCATTTTATGTAAAAGCCAATCTAACAGTGAGTATTTGTCTCTATTTTAAAAGTGAGAAAACTGAGAGTCAGAGAGATGTAATGACTTGTCCAAGAAGAGTTTTTAAGCAAAAGTCTCTCTTCTTTGAAAACCTGAAGACAGAATAGAGAAGACCATTGTTCCCAGAAGCTCTAGCCATTTAATGATAAATTTATTATTAACCCTCATAACACCTAACAGCAGGAATTCTAACCATTTAATGGCTAGAAAGAGTAAGACTGAGGATAGTACTATTAGTATCATGTTAGCAAGAGAAGTTGCTTTATAGTTAAATGCAAAGGAAGCAGATAACACATCTTTAAAAAGTGTACTCTTGTGACACTTAATAACTGATTAATAATACCATGATTTGGAACAAGCATTCATAAAACTGATTAGTTTTTGCAGTCTAAATACCTATAGTGATAATCCTTTCAAAAGATTTTTATTTGTCTCTTTGGTATTACTAAGCATACTTCTTTTCTAATAGCCCAAGCTTGCAATGAGGAGTATAATTAATGGAATGAAGAAAATGTACCCAATAATTCAAAATTTGTTGATACTATTTATTCTAGAATGGTGGCATTGAATATAACCTTGATTGTCTTTTTCTTTTTTCTTTTAGTTGAACAGTAAAAATCACAAGACATGCTTATTACTACACTTTTAAACATTTTGGTGAAATATAGCAGTTCAGATAATTGAAAACACAACTTAATTACAGTGAGATTAATTTTTCCAGTTTAACTCCTTTTCCTCTTATGCTATAGAGTTAATAGAGCTGAATTATTGAATGAGTATGTGTGAAGGGTTCACACTGACCAACAGAAGATTAGACTCCTGCTCATACCCTTAATATACTTACACATTTACATCTCAGTCAATACAGTTGACACTTGAACAACCCGTGAGTTAGGAATAGTGACCTTCTGTGCAGTCAAAAATTCATGTGTAATTTATAGTCAGCCCTCTGTATCTTTGGTTTCTCCATATTCGAGGTTCCTTCACAACCACAATTCTGCATCTGAGGATTCAACCAATCATGGATTTAACCAATCTCAGAGTGTGTTGTACTGTGTTATTGACCATTGAAAAAAAATGGATACATGCGGTTCAAACCCTTGCTCAGAGGGTCAGCTGTAGGTATATCCTGACTAACTGGCTAAATACTATCTGCAATCAGTTTACCCAATGCAGAGAGATGTTGGTACTCTGGTTCTAAAAGTGTATACCTCTGATTCTAACTGTTCCAGTTAGTGTTGTTTCAGAGACAGAACTGTCAGCAAGTCATTGAGCACAGCTCACACATGAGGCTGTTGTGAGACTCATGTCATCTGATTATTATGCACCCCTTAGTTTCACTTATCTTCTTTCTTAAAGCATTTTAGTGACTGTACGCTTTCTGTACCACTCAAATGTATTCTCCACGTATCCCTACTTTGTCTTTACCTGGAAGGATAGGTTCTACTTGGGATAACTCTTGGAATAGGTAGCATCCCTAGGTGTCATAAAGACATAATCTCAACGAGAGATTGGAATATAAGACAATAGTGAAAGATGTGGGTTATAAGTAAATAATTCATAAGGCTACTATTAGTAGAAAGTATTTACAGTAGCTTAAAACAAACAGCAGTTAATTTTTCTTACAAAATGAGAAGCATTGTGGTAGGCAATTGGCATTGGTTTAGTTTTGCATTAATATATGTATAGATTAGTAGAAATATGAGTTGATCACCTCTTTGAAGAATCGACATCCCATTCAGAATTAAGTCTGAATGCATGAACATCTCATATCACATTCAGGCTTTCCCACATAAACAGGCTCATCTTTAACCAGAAACCATTTCCTCTCATACACATACACACTAACACTTTAGCCATAACAAACTACTTAAAGGACCAGATTTGTCACATTTTCTCATGTCTCTGTTCCTCTTATTCATGTTCACTATACTTGTAACATTCTGTATTTCCATTCCTGATGAGCTTTCTCTTCTTTCAACCTAGCCATTGTGTCTTCTAGGAAAAGCCTCACTTGACCTCATCACACTTATTGTAATCTACATTTACCTTAATTAGCTCAGTTGGTAAAGAATCCTTCTGCAGTGCAGGAAACCTCAGTTCAATTCCTGGGTTGGGAAGATCCTCTGGAGAAGGGATAGGCTACCATTCCAATATTATTGGGCTTCCCTTGTGGCTCAGCCATTAAAGAATCAGCCCGCAAAGTGGGAGACCTGGGTTCAATTCCTGGGTTGGAAAAGGGAAAGGCTACCCATTCCAGTATTCTGGCCTAGAGAATTCCATAGACTGTATAGTCCATGGGGTTGCAAAGAGTCAGGCACAACTGAGGGACTTGTACTCTCACTAGCCTTTATTTCAGTGTATTATGATATCTTTCTTATATGTCAACATCTTCCATTAAACTGAGAACATTGAGGGAATAGACCTTGCCTTGTTGATCTTTGTATTTCAAGTGCTTACCATAATGCCAATGTACAGTAAGATCACAATGAATCTTGAATGAATACACAATCACTCGATGAGCATGAGCTTGATTTTCCATGCTGAGAAGTAGGACCATCTTGCTCATCATGTTGTCTTTTATGCAGTTTAGCTTCATAGATACCATTGCTGGCTCCCTGTCTATAAAGTGAAGTCAAAGTGTGGAAGTTGCTTCCAAAGCTGAGTCCACAGCTGGCAGCCCAGCTGCAGTGGCATCCGGAAGACACACTATTTGTCCACAAGGAGGAATATTTTTTCCTGGTGCCTAGAAAGTATGAATTGTTTCTACCTTAATACATAAAAAAGGAAAACAGTCAATTTGTTGACAGCAAAATATAGCATGGTCTCAGAAAGCCCTTTGTATAAACTTAAATGTAATTTTTTTTTTTTTTAATAGGAAGGGGAGTATCCTGGATTTGACTCAGGAGTATAAAAGAACTTTAAATGAAAAAAAAAAAAAAACTGGTGAAATCTGAAGTCTAGAATCAATGTTGGTTTCATAGTTTTTACAAATGTTCCATCATATTGCAAGATGTTAACAATAGGGGAAACTGGACAAGGAGTATATGAAAGTCTGCACTGTCTCTGCAACTTTCTGTGAATCTAAATGTGTTCCAATAAAAGACTTATGTTTCAAAAATAGGGAGCAGTTGCACAATCATGTGAACATTCTCAATGTCACTGAACACTTAAAAATGGTAAATTCTATGTTATGTGTATTTTACCACAATAAAAATGCCAGGGAGAAGAGTGGGCACGCTGGGGGAGAGGGATACTAAGGGTAATAAGATAGCATATTTTAAGTGTTCTTTGCATTTCTGCAGCATTTGAGGTGCTGTACTGGAAATAGAAAGGTGTTTCAACTCCACTGTTACTGATGAGTCCACCAAGGTTGCATGAGTTTAAGTAATATCATATCTGGACCCTACTTGGGCTTGCTTTAATCCATGCTTAAGAGAGAGACCCTGGAGTGTATATTTTTAGAAAAGTGATTCAGATGAGTACAGAGATCAGCCAAGCTTGAGAACCACTGCTCTAAGGCTTTTTTATCCACTGCTTTTAAGATACTATTTCTCTTATCTTGAAGATGAAAGCAGTCAGTGTAGGACCTTCTTTAATGTGGACCCTGAGAACTGGAAAGACTCCTAGAGCCCAAGGCCAAAACCATGAATATTGCAGTGAAGCTAGCAGAGCAAGGTAGAAGTAATGTCACAGAACTTGATCAAATATCATGCCTTATGGAAAGCTCCAATTCAAGAAAGGTAATTCCTCCGGAAAATTCTTGATTGTGTATTATAAGCTGAAGTCAGCTCTACAAAGTCATTCTCTTGATTCCTCCTCGCCCTCCTTACTTCTCAATTTTAGAAAATGCAAGGTTCAGTCTTGGACCTTTGTTGTTATTTACACTGTTTCCACTGGAGATCTCGCTTAGTAGCTTAATTTTAAATTTTTTTTGCTGGTGTTTTCCAGAGTTTATACCCCCAGTCTGGAGCTTTCCCTTAAACTCCATATTAATACAGCCAGCTGCCTCCTTGACATCTCCACTTAGAAATGTAATATGTCCAACTGAACTGCTGATCTTCTCCCCTAGTCAAGCTCCTCCTACAGTTTTCTCTATGTTAATGTCGAGTCTGCCTTTCTCCTTTCTCAAGCCAAAAACCTGTAGTGATTTTTTTTAAGGTTTTTAAAATAACATTTATTTCTTAAAAGTTAACGTGTGCATAATAGGAAACCAAAAAGCACAAGAAGCAAAAAACGAAGTCATTCATAATCACAAGCAGTTTACCGTTTGACATGTCCTTCTAGGTCTCATTTGTTTATTTTCACAACTAAGCATCCATTTTTATGTAATTAAGACCATACAGTTATGTATCATGCTGTTTCACACATCATGAATATTTACCATTTCAAAGTCCCAAAGCTATGAGTATTTTGATAACCAAGAATACACTACACCAACTCAATCTGGAAGGAAAAAAATGTAATCTTGCCTTTCTTGGCAACAAAAATTTCAAAGACAAAAATGGCAACAGGTCTCTAGATAAACATGTTGGCAGAGCTATGATTAAAATACTAAATTCCCTTAATGTTCAATTAAAATGAGACATAAAGCAACAGAGTACACAAAGTATAATAGTTCTAGGAGGATTCATCATCTGATCTAAACTATTAAGGTATTAGCAAGGAGGTATGTTTCTGCTGAATTATTAAATAATGCATTCCTACAGTACAGCCAGGAGATACACACACATCAATGGTTATCATCAAAATATAAATGTGAACGCATTTTATTATAATTATCCGTTGTTCAGAGTAGAGAACTAGGACTGAGGATGGAGTACAGACAGAACAGTGCTGATAAGATGAGATCACAAAGAGACATGCCGTGGGTCCTGCCTGGCATGAGAAGGGATGATTCAAATCCACTTGGCATGGACTGCACGAAAGCATGAGGCAGATTGAAAAGAGGATACACTAGAGACAAAAAGCCTACTGTGTTGAATTTTTCCCACAATGGGCCATAACCCTATTGAGGGTACCACCAAAGTGTGATTGTAAGTTTATTTTATACACATTTCTAGCTCATTATTGTGTGCAGTATAACAGTTTGTTGGCTTTCCTGGTGGCTCAGTGAAAAAGAATTTGCCGCCAGTGCAGAAGACACAGGTCGGATCTCTGAGTCAGGAAGATCTCCAGGAAAAGGAAGCGGCAACCCACTTCAGTATTCTTGCTTGCTTGGGAAATCCCATGAACAGAGGAGTCTTGCAGGCTACAGTCCATGGGGTTGTAAAACAGTTGGACAGCACTTAGTGACCGAACAGCAACAAATGACAGTTTACAGTACTTAAGCAGCATGTATAAAATTTCAGGTAGACTTTCAGCAACTTATTCTAAAGTTTTAAACTTCTAAGCTTTTCCTTTAACTCTTTGAAAAATTTCTACTGATTCTTGGATAGGAAGTGGTTCCCATAGTTTTTCTTCCTAGAATACAATTCCTTTTCTGTTCTTTTCCTTTTGTGTCTGTTAAGTCTTAGTCACTCAGTCATGTCAGACTCTTTGCAATCCCATGGACTGTAGCCCACTAGGCTTCTCTGTCGATGGAATTCTCCAGGCAAAAATACTGGAGTGAGAAGCCACTCTCTTCTCCAGGGAATTTTCCAGACCCAGGGATCAAAACTGGGTCTCTTGCATTCCAGGCAGATTCTTTACCACTGTCTAGGTCCCAATAGACAATCACTACTTTTCTTCACAACCAATCCAGTATCTATTAATACAAGAGAAATTTGGGAAAAAATAAATTAGTAATGTGAAGATTTATTTTCTTTTCTTGAGGCAAGAAGAGAGAAAAGAAGGGCAAATAAAGAAAGTATTGATACCTTTGAAGGGAAACCAGGAAAAGAAAGAAAAGGAACACAATTCAGGGAAAGAAGAAAATGAAAGAGAGGACAGGGTGTCAAACTGTTGTAGGCCCATTCCCACCCTGCATTTCATCTCACACTGTTAAAAAAACAAAATCCAGTTTATTCTGGTTGATCAGCTCACTATCTTTTGTCTCATTTACAATCCAAATCCAAACTTACAGTAGCTCTAGCAAAGAAACTGTGGTTAAAAGAGATTTGCAGCAGGCAGAATTATAGGCAAATAGTATTTACTATGAATTTTTATACAGAAGTGCTGGCAAATGTCTCTTCCTTTGTTCCTTTTTTCAATTCTAAAGGAGGAACCAGCAGCAAAACTTCATTATGGTAACTTAGGAGTCAGATAAAGGGCAGGGGTGGAAACTATCCATCTTTCCTTATGATTCTTTGAATCCAAAGAAGACGCTCAGTTGTGTCCGACTCTTTGCGACCCCATAGACTGTAGTTTACCAGGCTCCTCTGTCCATGGGATTTTCCAGGCAATAGTACTGGAGTGGATTGTCATTTCCTTCTCCAGGGGATCTTCCCAACCCAGGGCTCGAATCTGGGTCTCCTGCATTTTAGACAGACGCTTTACCGTCTGAGCCACCATACAAGTCCAAAGAAGACATTACATTTACTTAATTGAAAAGACAACTTCTTTGTGGAAAAAAAAAAAAAAAAAAAAAAACCTCTTCTTCCCCTTTCCATTTTCATTCATCCATTCAACCCCATTCCTGCTACTCCTCTTTTCTAATGCCTTCCCTAGATTTCAAGTTGGGAATGTGAGTAAAAAAAAAAATACTTTCCACCTTAGGGCTTTATATGACTCTAAAATGCTACGATCATTTCCCATGACAAAGTGTTGCTATGTTCTTTTCCCTCAGAACTAAAAAAAACTAGGTCTTGGGTAGAGACATTTGCCAACACTTCTAGAGGAAATTTATAGCAAACACTGCTTGTCTATAATTCTCTCTATGACAAGTCTCTATTAACCAGAATTTATCCATTTTACTAATAGAGGGATGATGGGCATTCATGATTCCTCTCAATTGGTGAAATTCATATGGACCTTCTGAATTATTAGGAAATAGTGTCAACTACTATATATTGTACTGTAATGCTTTTAAGATGATCATCAAATGATGAGATATATGACTATTAAATTCAACCAAGCAGAACTCCTTTCTTCCTGACTCTGATTTAAAAACTGTAACTTTAATGTACAATATCCTCACTCCCTAATGTAAGGAGTCAGTCTAAAACAGGAGGGCTAAAAGCAGACAACCACAACCATATCTTTCAACAGCTGAGGGATAGCTCAATTGAATGCATGACTTCAGGTCTTTCTATTTTTCAAACTCTGCCCTATTCACAGAAATAAATGGTGCAGTGTAACTGTACTTTCAAAGAGTTGAATATGGATTCAGGAAAGGAGACTAAATTCATCTGAGTTCCACACTGCTTTTTACTTAGAAAGCTATCTTTTGTTGCTTCAAATAAAGTGTTGTTAATATCCTGCAAAGTCTCATATATACTATCTTCAGCAGTTTATATTTTCATAATGCCACACAGTATACTAAGTTATGATTTAGAAGCATTTACAAGATCATAAATCATGTCCCTGATGCTTTGATTCAAGATAAGATATTTC
Source organism: Oreotragus oreotragus (assembly GCA_006410675.1). Taxonomy (NCBI): domain Eukaryota; kingdom Metazoa; phylum Chordata; class Mammalia; order Artiodactyla; family Bovidae; genus Oreotragus; species Oreotragus oreotragus. The sequence continues at coordinate 9,398 of SJYX01013093.1, read as the reverse complement.
CACCTCTGAGCATTTAGGTACAAAAAGTACTATTTGATTTATTTCCAAAGATGAAAAAAGTGAAGCATATGATTTTAATAATAGTCTATGAAATTTTTTCTAAAGATGGAAACTCAAAACAAAATTAAAAACTAATTATCTTTCTTATATTTTAAGCAACAGAGAGTAATTAGATAGTTCATTTGATAGTTTAAGATTCCATAACCATTTTTATCCTATATTGGTTGGATACATAGGCTTTAAAAGGTTGAAATTGGGTTAGAGCAAATATGTGTTTTATTTTACTGAAAAATAAAAGTTACAAATGTGGTGTATCCATCTGTGAGTTCTCTCTATATTAAAAGATAGCAAACCTTTTGTTATTTCAAAAAAAGGAGAATTCCATTTCTTTTCTGAAATTATTTTTAATTATTTAAAACTACCAGACATGCATCTTGGACAAAGGATATATATCTTCACCCTAAACACACATACACAGAATTATTAATGACTTTATAAGCAAAAATGTTTGGAAAGACAATGTTATATCAGTATCTTTAAACAAATGAAAATTTATTTATCAGTTCATCTTTCATCCACTAATTACATCCTCCATTTAAATTACTTTGGGATTCTAAAAGCATAAATCATATAAGTAATAAATACATGGCAGTTCATGGTTATTACTACTATGTTAATGTAACTGCCATATAATAACTTTGCATACTGAAATAATGTGACTGATAAAATGAGTTCAGTGGGGGTCTTCCCTGGTGGTTAAGACTTTGCCTTCCAATGCAGGGGATGCATGTTCAGTTCCTAGTTGGGAAGCTTTCCCACATGTCTTGTGGCCAAAAACCCCAAACATAAAACAGAAGCAGTATTGTAACAGGTGCAACAAAGACTTTATAAAAAAATGACTTCAATGACTTCAATCAGATTTATTTCTTTTGAAAATATTTGCACACTTATGCCACTGGTTAGACATCACAAAATATTAAACATATTTCAGACAAACATGACAATATAGGAGGACAATTTCCTTAAAACACTTGATTTTCTGCATTTACAAAGAACAGTTTGAATCTCTCCACAGGTCAAATCTTTCTATATGTTTTCTATAGAATCAGTGAAAGTATTTTTAATATTACTAAAGTAATAAGATGTGGGATCTGAATTAAGGTTAAAACACATGTTTGGAGAGCCAGGTGTTATTTATAACTTCAGTTATAAATGAAGTTATAAAGTTATAATGAAGTTATAACTTCATTGGTTATTTCATTGCATAGGTTTGACAATGCATTTTAACCACCCAGTGAATTTGTAGAAGTGGTATACTAACTATAACATCTTTCCAATTATTGTGGAAGAAATAACCACTGCTTTGTAATGCTTGTAAAAATTAGTATATTTTATACCTAATCATCTCCAATATACATATTGCAAATTGAAGGTAAATAAAATATGAAAGTGCAATTAACACTCACAAATTGGATTTATTAATGATTTTAGTAGATGTCAAACAAATGAGTACATTTACAGTGATCATAATCAAATAATTGTTAAAGAAAAATAATCAAACTTCAGCTATACTTAATGACAATTTTAAATGTTATCTCTCATTGCTCTTACTACACTTGTACCAAAGAAGTGTTTTAGACTAATGTCTTTCAGATTCATGACTATGACTCAATTCATTTAAAAATATGTTAGAATAAACTATGACTTAAGAAAGATTAAAAAGTGATAAACTTCCCCAGGAAATCTTTATTAGATAAGATGACAGTTCAAAGAAATTTTCATATAAATTATTATAATATATATTGATTAGTTAAAAGAAAAAAATATATTTGCTTCTGTGTATTAAATTATGATCTTTCACTAGATTGCTGCTCCAATTTCTGAGTCTACACATTGTAAAACATAACTGCATTTTTCAGCCGAATCTATCTGACCTCTTCATAACAATTTGTTATTTATGTTTATGTGAACATCTTCACAAATTTACTTTTCTTCTCACTCAAGTACTCATCTCTTTTTTTTGTTTTGTTTTGAAAAAGTGCTTGAGAATTTACTGTACAGTTTTTTTAAATAATTTATTTATATGTTGGCTTCTACATGTTAAAACATTTGTGTAAAACATTTATATATATTCTTTACAATTTGTGTAAAACATTTATACATATTCTTTACAATTTGTACATATATTAAATGGCTGTATCATAAATACTGTTCTATTAGACTTTATAAAAGAAAAATCAAGTAGGGAAAATTACTTATAAAACATTAACAAAAAAAACCAACCATGATATTGAAGAACAAGAAGTTCTCATACTCATGTTCATTTGATTTCCTCTTCTATTTACTTTTGGTTTCACTCTGTGCTGGCCCAAAACTTTCATTTCCTATCACGTGACTATCAGGTCAGAAGAGGGAGAGTGGTGCGAGGGCGTGCTAAGGCAGCAGTGGAGGGCAGCCAGGTCTGTGGGGCTGAGACCGTGTCTGCGAGCGTCCCAGGTTAAAGCTGATGGTTCGTCAAGACCCTTTTTGCTTTATGCCATTAAGTGAAGTACTAGTGATGACAAAATTCTGTCTGAAGTTTAGGACACAGTCAGGAAGAGCATCGCCCTGAACTTTTTCTTCTCGCATGTAAAAGCTTGGGGAGGGACGTGTGTTACGCGACTTAGCACCCTCGTGAGCCCCTTAAAACCTTCCCATCTGGTGGGGCCAGGAGAGGCTTGCTCACCTGTGCTTCATCATTTCAGATAATAACCCCCACCGGCCTGCTAGTCTAAAATCCAAATCAAGTGGCAAAATCACGCTTTCCCCAGCACTTCTCACGATGCCACCTTCAGCAGCTCCAGACTGCGAGGCCAAGCAGAGAGCCTGGGAGGAGTGCTTGCCCACAGAGACGTGGCTGCACCTTTCCCAGGAGCCAAGCCAGAGTGTCTCCCCCAGAGACCAAGCCAGAGTGTCTCCCCCAGGCTTTCTGGGTGAACCCTTCCAGCCTCACCTGGAAGTACTCATCTCTTAATTTGCTAAAATCTATTAAAATAGTATTTATCATTTCCATTTTAAGTACATTTGTTCATATTCATCAGGACATAAGTACTTATTTACAAGTGAAAGCTGAAACAAATTAAACAGTACTTTAAAACATTAAAATACAATTGTTTAACTTCCAAATGATTCAGTAGTTATGTTTCAGCTCTTGTTATACTAAGTTGGAAAAACAGAGTCTGATTTCCAGTAACATTAATAAGCATTTTTAAGCAAATTTAATTGTGTCACATACTGCATTCATTGAGAAGACAACAAATATATGATTCAATCTGTGATTTTAAGTATATAGACTGAAATTCAGATTAAAAACTTCACTCTAATTAAAAATATAGTGAAAGTGAAAGTCGCTCAGTCACCATGTCTGACTCCTAATTTTCCAGGACAGAATACTGGAGTGGGTAGCCTTTTCCTTCTCCAGGGGATCTTCCCAACCCAGGGATCAAAACCAGGTCTCCCTCATTGAAGGTGGATTCTTTACCAGCTGAGCCACAAGGGAAAAATATAGATGTAATAGTAACAATTTACATTTGAATACAAATTTTAATTACATAAATTAAAAGCCAGTGGCTGTGGCAGGGGAGGAGCTGGGTCCGTTGCCATGTTGAAGGGAAAACAACCAAAAAAAAAAAAAAAAAAAAAACCAAACAAACAGGTAATACATTTTGAAGGAACTTCAACAAATAGATTTGAGTTATGTACTAGATAAGAAACACCCATAAAAATTGAACCAAGCTAAGATTAAGTAGTTACTCTGTTTTTTTCAGTACTAAATTTCCTAAAACAAAAAAAAATACATGCAGTCTAAATTAAAAGAAATATTATCACTATTTTAGTTGGTGATTAACAGTTCTTAAATAAATAGAAATTATAGAGGAATCAAATGCAGAGAGATTACCTTTCAATATGTATCCATTAATTTCTCTTTTACATTATAGAAGCATTGTTCAACTAATAGTTTATAAAACTAAGAAAATATGCTTGCATTCATGATAATTCTCTATAAAACATTTTGAAATACCTAATGTCTGGAATTCTTTTCTCGGATAACATGAAACCTGGTACACGCTTTTGAAAAAATAACATTAAGATTAAAAAGAATCAACTCGAAAAACAAGCCAAAGATTTATTTAACATATTATTTATGATTCAATTTTCCACCCTGATGATAAAAGGCAGAGGAACCAGAGATCAAATTGTGAACATCTGCTGTATCATAGAAAAAGCAAGTAAATTCCAGAAAAAAAAAAATCTATTTCTGCATTATTGACTATGTCAAAGCCTCTGACTGTGTGGAAAATTCTGAAAGAGATAGAAATACCAGACCACCTGACCTGCCTCTTGAGAAACCTGTATGCAGGTCAGGAAGCAACAGTTAGAACTGGGGATGGAACAACAGACTGGTTCCAAAGAGGAAAAGGTGTACATCAAGGCTGTATATTGTCACCCTGCTTAATTTAACTTATATGCAGAGTACATCATGAGAAACGCCAGAATGAATGAAGCACAAGCTGGAATCAAGATTGCTGGGAGAAATATCAATAACCTCAGATATGCAGATGATACCACCCTTGTCACAGAAAGTGAAGAACTAAACAGCCTCTTGATGAAAATGAAAGACAAGAGTGAAAAAGTTGGNATCAAGGCTGTATATTGTCACCCTGCTTAATTTAACTTATATGCAGAGTACATCATGAGAAACGCCAGAATGAATGAAGCACAAGCTGGAATCAAGATTGCTGGGAGAAATATCAATAACCTCAGATATGCAGATGATACCACCCTTGTCACAGAAAGTGAAGAACTAAACAGCCTCTTGATGAAAATGAAAGACAAGAGTGAAAAAGTTGGCTTAAAACTAAATATTCAGATGACTAAGATCATGGCATCCTGTCCCATCACTTCACAGCAAACAGATGGAGAAACAATGGAGTCAGTGGCAGACTTTATTTTGGGGGGGTTCCAAAATCACTGCAGATGGTGATTGCAGCCATGAAATTAAAAGACGATTACTCCTTGGAAGGAAAGTTATGACCAACCTAGACAACCAATACAATATTGTAAAGTAATTAACCTCCAATTAAAATAAATTTATATTAAAAAAATTAAAAAGCAGAGACATTATTTTGTCAACAGAGGTCTGTCTAGTCAAGTCTGTGGTTTTTCCAGTGGTCATGTATGGATGTGAGAGTTGGACTGTGAAAAAAGCTGAACACTGAAGAATTGATGCTTTTGAACTGTGGTGTTGGAGAAGACTCTTGAGAGTCCCTTGGACTGCAAGGAGATCCAACCAGTCCATGTGAAAGGAGATCAGTCCTGGGTGTTCATTGGAAGGACTGCTACTGAAACTGAAACTCCAATACTTTGGCCACCTCATGTAAAGAGTTGACTCATTGGAAAAGACCCTGATGCTGGGAGGGAATGGGGGCAGGAGGAGAAGGTGACAACAGAGGATGAGATGACTGGATGGCATCACCGACTCAATGGACATGAGTTTTGATAAACTCCGAAGTTGGTGATGGACAGGGAGGCCTGATGTGCTGTGGTTCATGGCGTCACAAAGAGTCGGACATGACTGAGCGACTGAAATGAACTGAACTGAACTGATGATAAAATTTAACCAGTTTTAATGTCATAGTTTGTGTAAAGAAATGATAGCCTTCCTTGATTAATGGTAAAATAAGTAAATACTTAAGGCTAGAATTTATCTATACAGCTTTAGAGAAATAACTAACCCCAAATTTCTAGTATCTCAATAGTAGTGCCTAAATACATCCTTTCAGAATGTAGTATAAAAGCCCACTGACTACTATCCTAGACTTCTCACAACAGAGCTAAAATTCCTGTGTGTGTGTGTGATAAATAGCCATTGATTTTTTTTACTTTAGAATCTCTTTGTAAAGGGAAAGTGCAATTCTAAGAGTGTGTGCTCAATCACTCAGTCATGTCCTAATCTTTGCCACCATGTGGACTGTAGCCTGTCAGGCTTCTCTGTCCATAGGATTTTCCAGGCAAGAGTACTAGAGTGAGTTGCGATTTCCTGCTCCTGGAGATCTTCCTGACCCAGGGATTGAACCTCTGTATTTTGTGTCTCTTGCTTTGGAGGTAGAGTCTTTACCACTAAGCCAACTGAGAAGCCCAATTCTAAGAGTAGTAATGCCTTAAATCTAACAGCACTGATTTAATTTAGTAGAAATAGCTAGCTATCTGTTTGTTGTGTAGAGAATAAAGCCTGAAGAAAAAAATATATTGGTAAGAACATGTTGATGTAGGAAAATTAAAGGAAGAGGGTGGATGGGGAGAACAATTCTACAATCTAGGATATTTTCTAAATAGTGTTAGGTCATTTGGGACATACTACACAAGTATCCTTGCTTCTGGTTTATTGAATGGAGACACACTAGAGAGACAGAGAATCCAGATGGTAAAAACTGAAAGGGATATATGTTGGGACAGGTAGAACTGAATCAGTATTTTAACATTCTATTTTTTTTTTAACTGATAGTCAGTTACAAAAACAAGCTACTAGTTTGGTATCCATTGTTTTAAAGTTATGTAAATACAATGCATTTAATCATGCTAACATTACTACTAATAATAATGATACTGGCTAAATATTGCACAATGCTTCTATATGCCAGGCATTTGTTAGGATTAATTTTAGATACATGAAGTTATTTAACATACACTTATTTAATCCTTACAACAACTCACAGAAGTAAGGATAATTATTATCTTCATTTTACTACCTTAAAAAAAGGCCTTATTCGATCACTTAAAATGAGTTCATGTTTGTAGATCTTTTAAAGGGATCTTATAAGATCTTTTGAAGAGATCTTATATCTGTCGATTATACTTTTTGCTATATTTTCTGATTTTCAATCTTTGCTATTCTTTCTTTTCAAATTCTTTAACTACCACTACAAAGTAAACTAAATTCTCTAATAGAGAGTCTCAAGATTTGGAAACTAGTAAGATCATTTCAGCATTTTAAAAAGCAGAGACATTACTTTGCCAACAAAGGTCTGTCTGGTCAAGGCTACGTTTTTTCCAGTAGTCGTGTATGGATGTGAGAATTGGACTATAAAGAAAGGTGAGTGCCAAACAATTGATGCTTTTGAACTGTGGTGTTGGAGAAGACTCTTGAGAGTCCCTTGGACTGCAAGGAGATCCAACCAGTCCATCCTAAAGGAGATCAGTCCTGAGTGTTCACTAGAAAGACTGATGTTAAAGTTGAAACTCCAATATTTTGGCCACCTGATGCAAAGAGTTGACTCATTTGAGAAGACCCTGATGCTGGGGGAAAGTTTAAAGGGGAGAGGAGAAGGGGATGACAGAAGATGAAATAGTTAAATGGCATCACCAGCTCGATGGGTATGAATTAGGGTAAACTCTGGGAGTTGACAATGGACAGGGAGGCCTGGAGTGCTGCAGTCCATGGAGTCGCAAAGAGTTGGACGCTACTGTGTGACTGAACTGAACTGAACTGAAGATCATTTAGGAGAACATACCTTTGTGTAAGCGTCAATTTGAAAGTTAAGAAGCGCATTTAATTTAGAATAAGATAAATGACTTCTTCTAAGGACTTTTTCCTCATGATATCCACTTGCTTTTCCTTTATTATTCATACTTTTGGCATTAAAGCAAATGCTTTTGGGTTAAAGCATTAAAAGGAACAATGCCTACTATTCCACTCTATTTTTCAAAATGTCAAGTGGTATTTTGGCTAACCATCAGTATCCCTCAATTCAGGGCTAATTCTGAATCTGCTGTGAATGCTGGAATATTTTGTGGATCAACAATAAAGAATTTTTTCTAGGCTCATTAATGAAAGCAAACCAGAAATCACCTACGAGTAACACAGCAGTGTTGAAAACATTTTTTTCCTAATAAATATTCCATATATGTGAATAAAAAAATAGACAATTGTGGTCAATATATTTCCTTGTTTTCAATTTTAGTTCCCTGACAAATCTCAAACTTAAAGCATAAAGATATATTATTACATATATAGATTGGCCTATTACTTTTCTTAAAATATGCTACTGTCTGTCAGAAAATCCATGCTCTATAGTAACATGGGACCATTACCATAGATTTTGCTAGCATATGTGCATTATGTTGAGTTTTGATACACTAATAATGATAATAAAACAATTAGGCACTGAATAAATGTCATCTTTTATCACAGTACAAAATATCTGTGCTTGTGTTTCCTTGCAATATCAGTATAGGTTGCTTGTATGCAAATTGCAGTTATTTGGAGTGAGACAGCAGAGGGGAAAAAAGCAAATAAAAGTGATTTTTGTGTGTATGGGCCTCCAGATACCACAGTTCTTTAGCTACACAAATTGTTTTCAGGTGTTTTGACATATCTCTCAAGTCCTTCAGATTAAACTTGAACTGCAGTCCCAGATGTGAAAAGATAATATTTTACACACTAGACCTCAGAGTTTCAGCTTGTTTTTACACAAATTTCTGCAAAAAGCCATTGAGACTTGACAACAGATTCAGTTCAGTTCAGTTCAGTTGCTCAGTCATGGCCGACTCTTTGCGACCCCATGAATCGCAGCACGCCAGGCCTCCCTGTTCATCACCATCTCTCGGAGTTCACTCAGACTCACGTCCACTGAGTCTCTGATGCCATCCAGCCACCTCATCCTCGGTCATCCCCTTCTCCTCCTGCCCCCAATCCCTCCCAGCATCAGAGTCTTTTCCAATAAGTCATCTCTTCACATGAGGTGGCCAAAGAACTGGAGTTTCAGCTTTAGCATCATTCCTTCCAAAGAAATCCCAGGGTTGACCTCCTTCAGAACGGACTGGTTGGATCTCCTTGCAGTCCAAGGAACTCTCAAGAGTCTTCTCCAACACCACAATTCAAAAGCATCAATTCTTCGGTGCTCAGCCTTCTTCACAGTCCAGCTCTCACATCCATACATGACCACAGGAAAAACCATAGCCTTGATTAGACGGACCTTAGTCGGCAAAGTAATGTCTCTGCTTTTGAATATACTATCTAGGTTGGTCATAACTTTTCTTCCAAGGAGTAAGCGTCTTCTAATTTCATGGCTGCAGTCACCATCTGCAGTGGTTTTGGAGAACAAAAAAATAAAAGCCTGACACTGTTTCCACTCTTTCCCCATCTATTTCCCATGAAGTGATGGGATCAGATGCCATGATCTTCGTTTTCTGAATGTTGAGCTTTAAGCCAACTTTTTCACTTCCCTCTTTCACTTTCATCAAGAGCCTTTTAAGTTCCTCTTCACTTTCTGCCATAAGGGTGGTGTCATCTGCATATCTGAGGTTATTGATATTTCTCCCGGAAATCTTGATTCCAGCTTGTATTTCTTCCATTCCAG